>OZ018339.1:3528615-3736115 GCA_963969495.1 Ceratothoa steindachneri
GTTAAAGCACTCAAAGCGTTTTTGTGTGTGGCTTATAAAGTAGTTAATAAGAAGTTCAACGTTTTTAATCGTAACTAGCCTAGGGAATCTTGGGCACTATCCAAAGTAAGAAATTACTTTGGCAATGAATTGAGATTGAAAATTGAATGGATGAAATAAAGGCAGTTGTTCAGAGGGGATATTAATTCTAAGTTTTAACAAAATATATTTCTTTGAGAAATCTAATATTTTAATATCTTAATTGAGGTAATACAATAAGGGAAGAGCTTAAGTTATTTAGGTCCTTTGAATTACAAAATTAAAAATCCTTGCAGTACGACAATTATAGTGTTTTGAAAACAGGTAACGTCATTAATCAATGAATAGAGAATGCACTTAATGGGGGACTTGAAAATTGTAATGGTTTGTGAGGACAATTGTTAAATAGAAGAATTGGTGATTGATAATTGAAACTATACGATATGTAAATAAATTAAGGATGATATGCCGATTACAATATATTGAAAATAAGGCGAAATTTATAATATTATATATATATATATATATATATATATATATATATATATATATATATATATATATATTATTAACCACTTTATAGCGTGAGATGAATTAGTTTTAGGGTAAGCGAAAGTTCTATGATAATTAGTTCTGGGGTGAGCGAAATGTCTATGAGAATGGTTAACGTGAATTTGGGGGTCTTTTAACCCGGGAGCACAATTTAAATGGGACGATGCCTGGATTTTCGTGCGCATGGCGAAAGGAAATGTTGCCAGTTGATACATTCCCGATATATATTGTTTGGGGGAAATTTATATACACACTTGTAAGGGTGAAACCACTACAATACTATTCCACCGGGGGAAAAACACGCCCTACACAAAAAAATGTTAACAATGTTATTTAGTTCATATATCAGCGAAGTCTCCTTACAAGGCGTCCAAAACATGTCACTCTGTCTTGTGGCTGAAACAGATTGCGGGCCGAATGATTGGCAGTGTCACTCGATAGAGGCGAGAGACTCGCGAGCGAGGGCAGGCGGGGCGTTTGACATCCATTTTGTACCTCCCCAATTGGCATCAGTCCGGAGCCGTGGTTTTGGTAGGCTCTCTTTCTGCTCCTGCCGAGGGCTCCCACAACAAAATGGGAGGCGGCAGCAATTGGGAGGAAAATGGGGGGGGGGGGGGTAGTAATGGTTGAAGGAGGGTTTGGAATTGGAATAGGATGATTGGACAGGAGAGAGATTGATGGAGGGTTGGAAGTAAGAGTTGTACGAGTGACCACTGGATCGCTAATATTAGAAGGAGAAGATAGTGACTGTTCTAAGTGAACCCTCTATAAAAGCGGGTTTCGGTCGATCGAGTGGAACCGTATCCTGCTTGGTGCCAAGCTGAAGTACAAAGAATTTTGGCTTCCTGGAGACGACGAGAAAGGGTCCGTCATAGACAGGTTGCAAGGATGTGCGAGTGGAATCGCGACGGACAAATATATGAGAGCAAGTTGCCATCTCCTTTGGCACGAAAGGTTTCTGATTAGCAGGCATTCTTGTGGCGGTCGGCTTAAACTTTGACATCGCCCGTACTAAATTGTCTACGTATGCAGCAGGATGTAGGTCGGAAGGAAGAGGACATTCAGCGGAAGAAAAAAAATGACATGGAAGACGAAGTTGAGTACCATAGACGAGTTCCGCAGCAGAGCAATTCAAATCCTCTTTCAAGGAGGCACGAATTCCCAGGAGAATTAAGCCTAGCTTGTCCACCCAAGTGATGCTGGGGTCAGTGGAGCGTAAGCTTCCCTTGGGAGTCCAGTGAAAACGTTCCACCTTAGAGTTACGCTGTGGATAGTATCTAGTGGTACGAAGACGAAAGGAGGCAAGCACTGACATGAGTGCATTCCATTGGTTGGATTAAAATTGGTTACCTCGTTTAATCATGAAGGTTGATGGAACACCAAAACGAGCAACCCATGCTGAAACGAAATCTCGAGTTACAATGGAAGCTTTGGTGTCCAGGATTGGAACTGCCTCTGGCCAAGAAGTAAAACGATCGATCATGGTGAGAAGGTAAATGCAACCTCACGAAAAAGGCAGATGACCAACAAGATCGATATGAAGGGCGTCGGAGCGCGCTGATGGAAGCGGAATAGCAGCCAAAGGTGACTTTGTGTCCCGTTGAACCTTTGCTCGTTGATAAGGCAGACATGTGCGGGTCCATTTGGCCACGTCGGCGTTCATACCTGGCCACACATGACGTTGTGTGATGAGCTTGCGAGTTGCTCGAATGCCAGGATGAGTGAGCCCGTGAGTCTGGTAAAAAATGTGCCGACGGTAAGCGAGAGGAATGAGTTTACGAGGACAGTCAACTATGTCATGCCTGGAGGGACTGTCCAACAAGTCGATTTCGCGAACGATAAGATAAGAGTGACGCAGTGTTTGCGTGTCTTCATCTTGTTCCTGGGCAAGCGCTATTGTCGCGTGATCGATACGCGTAGTTTGGGAGAGTTGCGAGGCCTAAAATCGATGAAATGCGAGAGAGCGCATCTGGAACGACCTTTGAAGAACCACGAACGTAGTGAATATCGTTTGTTGTCTGCAGGATGAAGTCAAGGTGATGAGTATCAACCGCAGAGCGCACAGAGGAGGTGTTTCTAGAGGCGAGCGCACGAACCAATGGCTTGTGGTCGGTAAAAACAGTAAAATCACGTCCTTCCAAGTATTGTTGGAAGTGACCGAGGGCGAGGTATATGCTTAGTAATTCGCGGGGAAACGTACTGTACCAAGAAAGCGAGTGGTTGCCAAGAGACACCAACCTTCTGTTGTAGCATCGCATCGACATGAGTAGCGGACGCGTCCGAAGCAACGCTTATGGGAGTTCCTGGGCAAGGATGGGCCAGGGTGACAGCGGAAGCCATGGCCTCTTTGATGCGAAAGAAAGCCTCGCAAGCTTCGGGGGACCAGAAAAGAGGAAGGTTTTTCATGGACTTGGAAATCAATTCGTAGAGAGGTTGCACAATGTGGGAGATGTTCGAAATGAACCTGTGGTAAAAGTTTACTATCCCACATAATCTACGAAGTTGCTTGAGCGAAGACGGTCAGAGAAAAACCCGGATAATTGCAACTTTCTCATCGAGAGGACGAATTCCCTCAGGGGAAATGTGGTGTCCCAAAAAAGGAGAGCTGTGTTACACCAAAGAGACACTTAGAAGGGTTAAGTACGATACCATACTCAGATAAGCGTGCAAAAACCTCACGAAGGTGAGAGATATACTCCTCGAAAGGCGAAGATGCTATCGGGAGGTCGTCTATATTACCACATACAAAGGAAAGAACTCTCAGAACCTGATCCATGAAACGTTGGAAGGTCTGACCACTGTTACGAAGTCCGTAAGGCATTCGGTTCATGACGAAGGAACCGAATGGAGTGGTGATAGCCGTCTTAGGGATATCATCAGGCTGAATCGGGATTTGGTTGAAAGCGCGAACCAAATCGAGCCGAGAAAAAATGGAACAACCAAAGAGAGCGGAGTTAAAATCAGATAAAAAAAAGCAGAAGATACCTATCCGGAACTGTACAGGCATTGAGTCACCTGTAGTCACCTGCAGCTTTGAATTTCCCCGGAGTAGACTTAGGTACTACATGAAGCGGTGAAGCCCATGGGAAGACGGATGGGGCAGCGATCCTGGCCCCCATCATGTATTTAAATTCCTGCTTCATTAGGGTAAGTCTATCCGGGGCCAGTCGACGGGGGCGTGATAATACTGGCTCTCCTGTCGTATCTATCCTGTGCACAACATTGTGCTTAATGGGTCTTTCCTTAGAAGGAGCCAGAATGAGGCTTTGAAACTCCCGCAGAAGTTGCTCGAAGCGGGGAGCAGTTGCAGGGAGACTAACAGAGAGGAGAGAGCGGGTAGAAAGAAAGAATGAAGTAGCAACAGTTAGTTCGTGGTTCTGTCGATAAGCTTGCGGTAACAAGAATCTACCAAAAGGTCATGAGTGGAAAGGAAGTCGAGGCCCAAAATTGGAATGTCGAGTCGGCAATGATGAATGTCCATGGGAAAACACAACGTAACCCGAGAGAGAGCTCGAAGATAAGCTTTCCATAACTCCTTATGTCCGATGAATTGGCAGCTTTAAGGGCAAGATCAGTTGAAGGGCAAGCTTTCTCAACTGAAGAGGCAGGAATGACACTGCATTGAGCGCCAGTGTCAACCAGGAAGGAGAAACCAGAGAGTGTGTCATGAATACTAAATGGAGGATCTACTTGATTAAGGGATGAGTTCGCAGAGGTGACAGACCCACGCATCACTTGCGTTTCTAGTTTAAAGTATGCTGCGCTGACTTTGAAGGTGGTGAAGTTAGTCTAGGCGCAGTTTGAGATAAAGATTGAGCATATTGATGGTACGAGCATGGGCTTGAGCATTTTCTGCTCTTGCACCAAATTTGAGTTCGTACCACCAAAAGCTTGAAAATTGGGGAAAGGAAACTTGAGCAGCAAGATTAGCCGGAGGGTGAAAATTTTGAGAATTCATAGATGCGTGGTAAAAGCTGCAAGGCTGTACAAAACGCACAGCGTTGCTACCATAACTAGCTTGATACCAGCAGTAACACTGAGGATTATTAGGATAGGTGGAATTTGACGAAGGTTGAAAATGAACCTGCCTTGCCTCATCTCTTGTGCTGGAGTTCCCTCATTGGTTGTCTCTTAAACGGAAGGACGAACGGCGTCTGACTCCACTGTCCTGCCCGCGACTGTGCTCTTGCCGCAAACCCTTTTGCAACTTAAAGGCACAAATATCCTCCTCGATCCTCTCCAAGACAGAAGAAGGATCCTGAGCTTGGGAGGGTGCACCGCGTGGGAATTCTGCCTGGTTGTAAAGAGATCCGCTCGATGCCCTAACCTGCGAAATATACATTTTGAAATTTGGGTCGCAATTTGTATTATTTGATTATCATTCACGTTACCCCAGCTGACGTATCGGTTGTTGAAAATCTCATCGGCAGCCTTTGCCATGTCCTCCAAGTTAGCGGGTGACGCCATTAATATTAGTGGCCTAACTTGCTCCGGGACCCCACGCATAAAGATTTCAGTTAGTAAAGGATCTAACTGATCCAACTGTGCTCCCTTAGCGTGAGCTAAGCTCTTGAAGTGCTCCAGGAAACGCGAGGGACGCCTAGCACCCATCTCTTGCGTGTTGAGGAGAATACGAAGGTCCTCGATTTTCGACCTCCCAAATTCTTCTTTAAATGTCACTTTCAATTTGTCCCAAGACCCAAAATTGCCGCCCTCGATTTTTTTTTTTTTTTTAAATTTTATAGAGCCCATCTGGCAACTGCCCACTTGGGCATAAGTCGCCGAAAAACACGACAGCCTAGAACTAGGCTACTTTAAAATAAAATTATGAAAAAATAACAGTGATAAATAATGGAAAAACTTAACAATCAGGAAGCAATTTCCGGCAGCGGGGGGAGGTGCCCCTCACCCCGGTGCAGGAGAGTGCAACCTACAAACAAAATAATAACAAACGAAAAAACAGAAAAGAACCTTAAATGAAGGGGAGAAGCCCGGCCTCCCCCCAAAAGTCAACAAATCCACAAGTCAATGTGCACGAATCCGTCCCGAGTACAAGGGACAGGCAGTAGCGACCCCGCCCATCCCGGTACCGGGACAGGTATCGTGCGCGAAGATCACCCAGACTGGGACATTCGAAAAGAATGTGCCGAACAGTCTGGGGGACAACGCAGTCGTTGAAATAGGGGACAAGCGAGTGCTCCATCAAAGAGCGAGGCGTCACACGAGTGTGTCCGATTCGGAGACGACAGAAAGGAACCTGAAGCCGCCGCGGCATTGGGGGATAGGTCTGTAGGAACAGTCGCGGCGCAATAGCACGCAACTTTAAGTTCCCTTCGACCGTCTCTCATCTCCTTTGCCAAGCAGTCCGAAGAGCTGCCCGTATTCCTGCCATGTAGTCGGTGTGAGGAAGAGCGAAACGCTGGTCCGGTCGCAGAGTCCTCGCGGACTCTTTGGCGCCCTCATCGGCACGCACATTCCCCGCAATTCCTACATGTCCAGGAACCCAGTAGAAGATAATCTCGACATCTGCCCAGCTCGCCAAAACCGTGGCGTCAAGGATATCCTGAACCAGGGGATGCGGAGATTCCAATGCCCCGAGAGCACTCAGAGTGCTTTCTGAGTCGCTATAGATCACAATCCGATCTCCGAACCGGGCACGTCGCATAATCTCCCGTACAGAGTGGTGTATTGCCACCAGCTCGGCCGTGAAGACAGACGCAGCACCTGGCAGAGCCCCGCTGACTTCAAACAGAGGGGATACGACATAGAAGCCGACCCCCTCTTGGGACTTGGAGCCATCCGTATACACTCGCATGGTTTCAGCGTGACACGAGGTGTGCTCCAAAAAGGTCGAAAGCATTATTCCCGGCGCCGTACAAGCTTTGGGAGCAGAGGAATGGCGACAAATAGCTAAATTTGGTACCCTCCAGGGTGGCGTCCTGGGCAGAACCAGGGGCGCCACCGGTCCGAGAGCTATATCTACCTCTCGAAGGAGTTTCCTGGCCCTAAACCCAAAGGGCTTAGGGTATGACTGGCTGCTCTCAGCGGCATAGGCACCGTCGAGATCAGCTGCGGATGCAGTGAAAGCTGTTGGCGACTGAGGGAGGCACCGGGCTCGCGCGTACAGGCGAGTGATGCCCCGCACGCGGCGCAGAGCGAGTGGCATCTCCCCAGCATCGACCAACAGGCTCTTAATGGGGGAAGTGCGGAAGGCACCGGTCGCATGGCGGAGGCCGGTGTGCTGGATCGAATCCACCTTCCGCAATAAAAGCTCGGCTGCGGATGCATAAAACTCGCATGCGTAGTCGAGCTTTGAACGAACAAAGGATCGATAAAAACTTAGGGCAGTAACCCTATCAGCACCCCAAGCGCTGAACGTCACGGAACGAAGAATACGCATAGAGCGGGTGCAAGAGACCCTAAGGCTGCAAATATGAGCCTCCCAGGTGAGGCGTCGGTCGAATACAAGACCAAGGAAACGGTGCGACTCACCACATCCAGGCGCACCCCATTAAGAAAAAATCTGGGTCGGCGTGAAGCCGTGGATGGCGGCAGAAGTGCACCATCTTATTCTTGGCCAAAGAAAACCGAAACCTGTGCGCTTTGGCATAGCGAGAGACGCGGTTCAATGCCTGTTTGGGTCGACGCTCCAGAGTTGGCATCTGGGCCGCGCCAAATGAGATCGAAAGGTCGTCCACGTAGAGCGTAGCGAGAACATCTTCCGGCAGCACCGAGGTGATGCCGTTGATGCTCAGGGTAAAGAGTGTGACACTGAGGACACTTCCCTGCGGGACACCCCCTTCATGCTCCTTTGTGCAAGAGAGAGCTCCCCCCACCCGTACGCGGAATCGATGATCCCGCAAAAATTAAGATATGAGACTGGGAGGCGTCCCCTCGCCCACATCGTGTGGAGAGTCTCCATGATACCGTATCGCCATGAGGTATCATATGCCTTCTCCAGACCAAAAAACACCGTGGCGTAGTGCTGTCTACGAAGGAAAGCCTCGCAGACGGCATTTTCCATTCGGAGCAGAGCAACCGACGTGGAGTGGAACTTGCGGAAGCCGCACTGTGCAGAAGACAGATGGCCTCCGCTGTCCAGGAAAAAGGCTAATCTAACATTTACCAATTTCTCCATTACTTGCACACGCAAGAGATTAGAGAAATTGGGCGGAAACCGGTCGGAGTAGAGTGATCTCTCCCCGGCTTGAGAAAGGCGAGCACAGTAGTGATTCGCCAGGAATCTGGAAGAAGACCCTCCACCCAGATCCTGTGGAACAAATATAACAAAAAGGCCATGCCTGGCTCACCCAGGTGTCGAAGCATGGCGTACGGGACATCGTCCGGACCATGGGCGGTGTCCGGGCACGAAGCGAGAGCGGAGCGCAACTCGCTCCCAGTAAACCTGTCGTTGAAGTGTTCTCCGCCTCTGTAGGTAAAGTCCAGCCGGCGGCCTTCAGCGACATGACGGCGTGCATTGAATGCTGGCGGAGCAGCATCTCGGCTAGAGAATGCAGAAAAAGCGGTCGCAAAGGATTCCTCACGGACGCGGGGTCCAAGATTGCGGTCCCATTCTCCTGGAGAACGGGAGGCGGGTCCTGCGAGAACTTGCCCCGAATCCTTTTGACTCGCTTCCACACCTCAGCTAAAGGGGTCTTCCCGTTAAGTGAAGACACGTATGCCCGCCAAGAAGAGCGGTGGGCATGCTTTGAAATATATCGGAACCTAGCCCTAGCCCGACGAAATTCACCGACTTCGAAATCGTTTGTGCGGCGCTTATAGCGCATGTAGGCATAACGCTTCTGTTTGAGGGCCGTCTCACACTCGGCCGACCACCATGGGAGTGGTCAGCGTGCAAAGCGGCCAGACGTCCTAGGAATAGTAGTCAGGCCCGGGGCGATGAGGTTGCCGGAGGAGAACTCAACGGCCTCATCCATCGACCTAAACTCCTTGATTGAAATAGAAAATTCAGTCATTTCCTGAAATGCAGGCCACCGCGCCACCACCCAGCACCACCGAGGTGGTTTCTCAAGCGGCAGTTGCCCTGAAAGTGATATTTGAATGGAAAAGTGATCACTACCATGGAGGTCATCGACCAGCCCCCAATAAAAATCAGGCTGTGCATCCGAAGAGCACAAAGATAGGTCATGGCAAGAAAATAAACTCATCCACGTTTAGGACACCAATCTTAAGCTCTTCGATCAGATCGGCAAGGACTTGTCCCCTGGGATTTATGGAGTAATCTTCCCAGAGAGGATGTCTGCTGTTCATATCTCCAAGCAAGAGATAGGGCTTCGGCAACCGTGCCACGACGCGGCGGAAGTCCCCCGCGTCAAATTTAGCTAACGGTGGAATGTACGCAGAAATGATAGTATATCTCCTATCCAGGTGCAGCTGCACAGCCACTGACTGAAAGAAGGTATCTAAAGAGAAAGGAAGAACGGAGACATCATGCCGGGTGTAAGCCGCGCATCCCCCAGACGGCCATCTCGCGGTGGTGAAGTCGCGAGACCCTTAAACCTCGAGAGGGCGGGCAGGGGCCACGCGCCTAGCATAGTCACCTGCAAAAAGATAGCTAACGGGGAACGGAACGGGACGAGACGAGCCTCCGCAGCTCCTCCCAGTTGGCCCGGAGTCCACGGCAATTCCATTGAAGGAATATGCCCTCCAAGCCTGGCTCGGAGGAGACGCGGGGGCCCTCCTCGAACAGAAGACCCTCACGAGAATGGCTGTACCCTTCCCGGGGGCAGAACCCCGTGCGCTGTTTGCCGGACAAAGCGCTGAAGGCGCTGTCGCATTCAAGGACTTATTGGGGGAGGTTGGGCTCGCCATGCGAGTCTTTTCCTCCCTCCGCCTCGAAACCTTAGGTGGGCGTTGCGGCTTCGGAGGCGGGGTGCCCTCCTTTCGAGGAACCACCGTCTCCAAGCCTCTCGCTCCACCACTAGGCGTGGGCGAAGGAGCCGAAGCTCCTTTGTTGCTGTCCTCCTTTCGGGGAACAGCTCTAGGAACCGCGGAAGATGGCCTAGCGACCATCTTCAGGGGTGTTGCCTCCTGTGAGTCTAACGACTGGGTGGAGGCGCGTGGCCGTTTCACCTTACGTGAAACGGTCACGCTGGGGAAAGAGGAGGAAGCCCTGGTTTTAACCGGTGCTGGGTGTGAACCCTCTTTGCCGCCAGCTTTACCCGGGGAGCGCCCGGATTGAGTAGAGACCGCAGAAAGGCTCCGAATGGGCGCGGAAATAACCGCGTTAGTTGGCCTGGATGGGCTAGGAGCAGAGGGTGTTTTTTTCTAACTATTGAGGCATATAACGTCCCAGGCAGAGCCGGTCGCGCCAGGACCAAGTCCTTAGCCTCGCGGAATGAGAGTCGATCCTGGTCCTGACGGCCACGATTTCTTTCTCGAGGAGATATGCACCACATTGCTTTGAAGCGGGGTGCGGCGTTTGGCAATTGACACACTTGGCCACACACGATTTGGACTTATTGTGTGCGGCCTTGGAGCAATTTACACAAACTTCGGGTGACCCCGACTTTGCACGTCTACAAGAACGATTCGTATGGCCGAAGCGGTGACAGTAATAGCACCACCGCGGCAGTGGAACGAATGCCTTTACATGGTAGCGGTACCAACCAGCACGCACCGACTCAGAGAGCTTGTTACAGTCGAACGTGACGAAGAGTGTAGGGGTGGGTCTCGATGTCCCTGCCTGTTTTCTCATCACACGTTCGACCTTGACCACCCTATGGTTGGCCAGCTCTATGGAGTAGTTAACGAGTTCCCTCATAAACTACTCCTTTCACAAAGTTCATGGTAGAGTGCGGCGTCACACTCACCGGGGTGCCATGAAGTGTCCGAAGAGCACTTATCTTGGCCGCCTCGGCGGGATTCACCGCATTTGCCAGAAGGCTCCCATCCGAGAAACGGGTCACCTTCGGCTCTCTATTAATTTTACTAGCTAATCCTCTCCTCTGATGGATCATGTTGCCCTTGGCCAACATGGTGCCATCAGTGGAGCGAATAACAAGGAAGCGCTTGAAGCCAGTGGGCTCGAAAACACCAGGTAACCTCTAAATGAGGGGCCCCGATGTCATCGAGGCTCCGCACCGGGTACTTTTGGTCTTAGTCAGGGGCTCCGCAACCAGGGGGGCAGAGGGGCCGGATGTGCCGGTCTTGGCTTGGTCGCTTGCCAAAGTGGCAGCAGGCCCATCCGTCCCCACAGCCCCCGCAGATGGAGAGGAGCCTCAAGTCTTCTTAGTCTTTTTGCCCTTTTACGTTCTTTTTTTTTGGAGAGGAGAGCGGAGAATGAACCCGCTTCTCACCTCCGCCGGTAGAAGCCTTTAGACCAGATGGACCAGCCTCAGCCAGGTCCTTCTCCGAAATGGAGAAGGTCCTGGTGGACGCAGGGGCATCATCCGCGAGAAGAACCCTCACCTCCTTGTACTGCCCGAGAATCTCCAGCCGTTTGAGGAGGACCTTGCATAGGGGCGGTTTCGGGTTCGGTGCTTGGCGCTGAGCCCGGATTGTCCCCCATGGAAGGCCCTACCATCTGAGGCTGAGTTTCCTCAAAGATCATGTCTATCACCGGAGGGGCCTCCAGTTGGCCATCCCCTCTCAGGACATCGCAAGTCCCCTTGGCAGCGTCATGAGTCTCTTGTGGGGAGGCACAGGCCTTGACACCGGCAAGGTTTTATATTCTTGCCAGCAGGTCTTTTGAGGGAAGCGACCGAAGGGGCCTGGATTCCCTCTCCCCCCTAAGGGGGTCCGCCCTACCGAGCCGCTTCGATTTCTAGCGGCTGGCTAAGGGCTGCCTGCTGGCTTTCTTGGCAGTCCCCTTGTAAAGAATAGAGTGGACTGCCGTTGGAAAAATGAAGGTGCTTGAAAGCACCTCCAGAGAAGGGGGTGAGGGAAAGTCCCCTACAACCGTAAGCGAAGGAGAGGAGTAAGCCTCCTCTCCGGTTAGAGAGATATGGAGGGTCCCCTGAGCAAGCACAGGGGGGAGAGCTCCATTTTTTTCGTTTGAGCTGCCCGAGGGTGTCTCCGTTGGTGACACAGGGAGAATTAACTGGAGATTTTTTTTTTGTTTTTCATCATTGGGCATGGTGACCCTCTATATTTCACGGGATGCAATCGTTCATCACCTCTTGCAGTTGCCCGCACTGCAAGAGGTGCTTACAGGCCTGGCAGAGCCAGGCGCCGCCATTTGGGACCACCCCTCCCGCCTGGTGGCCTGGCAGTCCATCGGCATGGCGGCTCCATCTTAGACGCGGCGTAAAAAGATAGATTGTAAAGAGGAGAGGAAAAGGGATGTGAGGAAGGTATGTGTGGGGATGAAGCAGGTTGTTAAAAACCCCCATCCCAAACCGGAGCTCAGGGGTTAGGGAACGTTGTCCCCTCCCCCCTCAACCCCGATCCGGGACATTTGGCTTGAGAAGAAGGTTAGCATCTACCCTGTGAAATTAGAGGCTGACCAGAGAAAGTTGTGGGATAGGTTGTATGAAAAGCAAGGAAACAAGTGTTTTGAAGGAAGGAGAAGAGGCTAAGGTGGGGTCTGACAGGGTGCTGAGTCCCATCATCACGGCGGCCAGGATGGCAAATCGCCGCGCCCATTACGGGGTGCCGCTCTCGAACATGATGTGCTTAAAAATAAAAAAAAAGATACCTAGGGCTAACTTCTGGGCGATGCAGAGCGTTTTATGTTGATCTGGGATGGCGTGGATGTCCATGATGAAGTCGGTTATCTCCAACCATGCAACGGGGTTCTCTGAATCGAAGGTTGGGAGAAGAATGGCAGACGGAAGGGAGAGGGCAGGCCGCTGGTGAGTGAAGGATTGCTCTAGAAGGATCCACAAATGGGGGCCACTCGTAGAGGAAAGTATGGCATTGGTGATGCCTAGACAAGCTATTGAGGTAGTGACTTAAGTGGACGAGAGCGCAGTGGTTGAGGTCATGTTAACCATCATAACAAAAGCTTTACCACTAATATATATATATATATATATATATATATATATGTGTGTGTGTGTGTGTGTGTGTGTGTGTGTGTGTGTGTGTGTGTGTGTGTGTGTGTGTGTGTGTGTGTGTGTGTGAGAGAAAAAAAAAACGAAAGAAGGATGGGGGGATTTGACTCTAATGTGGCGCCTTGCTTACGCGTCGTACCGAAATTTACTCATTTTTGTAACTTATCAAACGGGTCTGGGTAACCAATAAAGCTGTTGTGTGTGGCTTATAAAGTGGTTAATAATAAGTTGAACGTTTTTAATCGTAATTAGCCGAGGGAATCTTGGGCACCATCCAAAATAAGAAATTCATTTGGCAATGAATTGAGATTGAAAATTGAATGGATGAAATAAAGGCAGTTCTTCAGAAGGGATATTAATTTTAAGTTTTAACAAAATATATTTCTTTGAGAAATCTAATATTTTAAAATCTTAATTGAGGTAATACAATAAGGGAAGCGCTTAAGTTATTTAGGTCCTTTGAATTACAAGATTAAGAATCCTTGCAGTACGACAATTATAGTGTTTTGAAAACAGGCACCGTCATTAATCAATGAATAGAGATTCACTTAATTGGGGGACTTGAAAATTGTGATGTTTGTGAGGACAATTATTAAATAGAAGAATTGGTGATGATAATTGAAACTATACGATATGTAAATAAATTAAGGATTTTATGCCGATTACAATATATTGAAAATAAGGCAAAATTTATATATATATATATATATATATATATATATATATATATATATATATATATATATATATATATATATATATATATATATATATATATATATAAAAATATATATATATATATATATATATATATATATATATATATATATATATATATATATATATATATATATATATATATATATATATATATATATATATACATATATATATATATATATATATATATATATATATATATACATATATATATATATATATATATATATATATACATATATATATATATATATATATATATATATATACATATATATATATATATATATATATATATATATATATATATATATATATATATATATATATATATATATATATATATATATATATATATAGCGTGAGATGAATTAGTTCTATGATAATTAGTTCTGAGGTGAGCGAAATGTCTATGAAAATGGTTAACGTGAATTTTGGGGTCTGTTAATGCGGAAGCACAATTCCAATGGGACGTTTCTTGGATTTTCGTGCGCATGGCGAAAGGAAATGTTGCCAGTTGATACATCCCTGATATATCTCTCTCTCTCTCTCTCTCTCTCTCTCTCTCTCTCTATATATATATATATATATATATATATATATATATATATATACATATATATATATATATATATATATATATATATATATATATATATATATATATATATATATATATATATATATTGTTTTAGGGGAAATTTATATACAAACTTGTAGCGGTGAAACCATTACACACTTATAGTATAATTTCCTTCAATGGTCTCTGTTATTTTTTACTTTCATAAGACACGCTTGTATTTATTATATTTTCAGTGTTCTATATTTGGTTTTACAAATTTGATGTGTAAACAATTTCACAGGCATCACAAGCCTTTCTCGTAATTTGTTATTAAATTATATATATATATATATATATATATATATATATATATATATATATATATATATATATATATATATATATATATATATATATATATATATAGTATTGAGGATAAATCCCAGAGCCACGAGAAACGGATGCAGCATCTTTTAATTTTTCACAACGTTTCGAAAACTACAAGTTTTCATCTTCAGGCTAGAATAAGTTTACAAAGTTAATACATATGAAGAAAACTTGAAAAGGCCAACAAGATATTATTTTAAAGGGTGACCAATTATAAAATATCAGTAAAATGTACTATAAGTTAAAATTTTTAAATAGGACTTGGCAGCAGTTAGATTTGCTTTAAAACTGACTAAAAAAATTGCTAAGGTTTATTGCAGAAATTAATTAAAAACTATAAGCGAAATTGACCTGGCATTATTTAAAGATAGTAAATTTAAACTTTGTTTTTAATTTTGTAAAGACTGTAATAGTTAAAAAATATTTAATATAAAAACGTTAAATTTGGGTACTTACTAAAGTGGATCCATCCTAGAGAGTGAATGGTGGGTTTAACATGGGGCTAGTATTTATAGGTTACCGTGACGCTTGGTTTGTTAAAAAGCAAACCAACTAACAAACTGTAGTTAAAATTAGTTAATTAATAATGATATTGCACTTAAATCTTAATTAAGTGTAGGTTTGTAGTGTTTGATATATAAAGATTCGTGGGTTCTTAGGCAATGTTTGTTGTTGTTAAAGGCTAATACTTGAAAATTCTCAATAGAAATGTCAGTTTTACAGCTTATGGTGAGTTCCCTAATAGATGACTTTTCCTTTTTATTTAATATTTTGTTTGTGCGCCAACTAATCCGCATATGAGCATAGAACCTAGCTCCAAGAGACCGGACAGTGCTGCCAATGTAATTTTTTTAACACTTTACACCCCAACATCAAATTCACCATGGAAGTAGAGTCAAATGATAAGATGCCCTTTCTTGACCTTTTAATCACCCAAGATAATGACCAACGAAAAATTCAAACAACTATTTACCGAAAAAAAACTTTCACAGGACTAGGTTTGAACAGAGGAAGGGGGATGGCTGTTTTGGGGGGGTGTTAGGACAAGTTATGACAAGTCGGGACCTGCAGCCGCACGCTCCTGCCTCATCTATTTAAAAAGCAGTAGCTGATCGCAGGTCGTCAACAAATCTTTCAACAATGGAGAAGGTTGAGCACCGCGCAGTGTTCAAATTTTTGACCAAGGAAGGCAAGAATGCAAAAGAGATCCATGAACGCATGGTTGCAGTGTACACTGACACCGCCCCTTCCTATGCAACCATTGCTCGCTGGAATAGGGAGTTCCGCTATGGTCGTGAGTCCCTTGAAGATGAACCCCGTCCAGGACGCCCGTCAGACGTGACCAACAAGGACAATGTGGCCCGTGTGGAGAGGCTGATCCTCGAAAATCGACGGGTGAAGGTCGAAGAAATCGAGTGATAACTTGGAATATCATATGGAAGTGTTATCAACATCATCCACTTCAATTTGGCGATGACTAAGGTCTCTGCCCGTTGGGTCCCTAGAAACCTCACGCCCCATGATCGACTTCAACGTCGTCAAAGTCCACAAGGCAAGAGGTGCACGAGTGCGGATTCGAGGAGCTCAACCTCCGCCCCTACAGTCCAGATCTTGCCCCTAGCGACTACTTTTTATTCTGCCAGCTCAAGGCTGCACTGCGTGGACGCTGGTTTGGGGAAGATGAAGATGTCAAGCTCGCCGTCCAGGAGTGGATTGAACAGCAGTCGGGAGATTTCTGGTTTTCGGGAATTCGAAGCCACAGGGACAAGTGGCGCAAGTGCATTGAAGTCGAGGGTAGTTATATTGAAAAATAATAAAACACTTTTCCTCATATCTCGTTTCCTTAAATCCGAATTGAAAACTTATTGACCACCCCTCGTGTATATATATATATATATATATATATATATATATATATATATATATATATATATATATATATATATAGGGTGTTCCATTAAGACCGATCGAATTTAGCAGTAAATACAACAGTGTAATTGGTGAAAATTTATTGATTTCATTATTGGATCATGTTATTTGAGTCATGGCAATTATGTGTGAAAAATAATATCGCCTAAATGTCTGCCAAGGCTTCGGCGGCACACCTCCACTCGATGCTCAAAATTTTTGATGACGTCTCTGCATAGTATAGCGTACGAGAAGTGCAGGCGAGCGGCTTAAAAGCTTCCTTTGAATGAGTCCTTTTGGGGGACTCAGGATGGCGGAGTGGATTCGCCGCTGGCTAACAGTGGTCCAGCGACGCGGGAAGTTGTTCGCCACTCGCCTACGCTATTATTTTTTCTTCGCCCCCTTTCTTACTCTCCTCTATTTACAATGGTGCCCCAGACCCGAGAGGGGGAGCGTTAGCCCTTGGATAACATTTCCAAACGGGCTCTCTTCATTTCTTCATTCACGCTCCATTTCTAGGAGGGAGGTTATATAGCGTATGAGAAGTGCAGGCAAGCGGCTTAAAAGCTTCGTTTGAATGAGTCTTTGGGGGCGGGGGGGACTCAGGATGTCGGATTGGATTCACCGCTGGCTAACAATGGTTCAGCGACGTGGGAAGCTGTTTGCAACTCGCCTACGATATTATTTTTTCTTTGCCGCCTTTCCTACTCCCCTCTATCTACAATAGTTGCGTCTGTATCTCACCAATATGCCTTATTATCTCATCCTTCAGCTGTTGAATTGTTGTTGGCTTGTTGGCATAGACCTTACTTTTGAGATGACCCCAAAGGAAGAAATCTATGGGCGTCAAGTAACACGATCGTGGTGGCCAATTGACCTCGCTGTTTCGAGAGATGATGCAACCTGGGAACTTCTCATTGAATAAAGCCATTGTTGCATTGGCTGTGTGACATGTGGCGCCATCCTGTTGAAACCACAAATTTTCGACATCCATAGAATTCAATTCAGGCCATAAAAATTTGGTTATCATGGCACGGTATCGCTCGCCTATCATCGTAACAGAATTCCCGGCATCATTTTCGAAGAAATACGGTCCAGTGATTCCGCTAGCAAAAAATGCACACCAAACAGTGACCTTTTGTAGATGCAGTTGCTTTTCAGCAATCTTCTTGGGATTTTCATCCCGCCAAATGCGACAATTCTGCTTATTAACGAATCCACCAAGATGATTTTTTGCTAAATCATCATCGGCTTGTCTTTGCTCATGCACCCAATTGGCGAATGTACGGCGATTCAAATGGTTAGCAATCTTCAGTTCTTGTGTCATTTGAATTTTGTAAGTGTGCAGAGACAAATTTTTCGTCAAAATTCGATGTAACGTTGCTGTGGAGAGGTTCAAATCTTGCGTGCGATGACAAATAGAGGTGTCTGGATCTTCGGCCACATTCTCGCGCACTGCAGCAATGTTTTCAGCTGAACGGCATAAACGAGCACGCATTGGCGTTTTCATATCTGCCACCGACCCTGTTTGTTTGAATTTACGAACAATTTTCCCAATTGCACTCTCGGTTGGTCGATTATGTTGACAAAAAAAGTCGCGAAGTGCCCGAAATGCGTTTCTATTTGAACGTCCATTTTCGTAATAGGCTTCAATAACTTTAACACGTTATTCGATTGTTAATCTTTCCATGGTTGAAATTGCCAAAGACTGAAGTTGTTAAATCTGAAAGAGAAAGAAAAAAATCAGTAGACGCTTAAACTTAACTCACATTTAAAATCAGGCAATACCTTATTGAAGTGCTTTCATGAAAAGCCATACATAAAAAAAGAGTTCACGGGGACTGTTATTTTGAACATATATGATACAGGACACTAATATTCACAAACCTTGTCACAGCCAAAGATTTAAGATACATAGGCATATATAATAAGTACTTTATACTGGACATAACTATTCAAAACCTTGGCATATTTTTCAAGCACTTCACGATGCAGCTTAACCAAACTTGTCTTGCCAGGACACTGTTCTAGCTGGTGAGTTGTAGTAGGTCTCCTGGTAATTCTTCAGATGTCTTGCTACACGAGGACCGCGTTCGTCATGTTCCTGGTCCAGAGCTGGCATACATTGGTTACTCATTCAGGCACCTGGTGTTACCTCATAGGTCTCAGGATCCTCTACAGTGGCGGCAACAAAAAAAGTGACATTGAATATTGGCAATAGAAATCGATACATAAAATCGCTTTCACGATTTTACTTGCCAACAAGCCAATGAAAAGGGGCGGGGCTTATGCCACGAGTGGATGACTCTCCTGAGCTAAGACAACAGAACTGCGCTTTATTGGAACTCACTGTCTCGTTTGAGCTCGTACAGTGAGGTTTTGGTGTACAACGCTCCAGCGTGCTGATTTCCTGCATTCGTGCCTACATTTGACGTGCTATAACTTCTGTGCAAGTGGATACAATGGGGCGGAAAAAGCTTTCTATGACAGAGAAAAGCCGTGCCTTGACCCTATTAGAGCAGGGAAAGTCTTTTATTGATGTAGCAGCAGATTTAGGAACCTCAAGAAATACGATTTATCGCCTAAAACGGGCAGCTGAGTTATTCCCACCAGGTACCATACCAAAGAGGAAGGAGGGCACTGGTGCAGCTAGGAAGACATCTCCAAGGACTGATAATATCCTAAGGCGTGAAGTGATGTCAGACCCTTCTGTAACCTCCGCTTCAATCAAGAAAAAACACCCAGACCTTCTCCAGAACGTCGCCCTCAGGACCATCCGTCATCGCTTACAGAAGGACTTAGGCCTACCGGCTCGCCGCGCTGCCAAGAAGCCACTTCTTAACAAGGCTATGAAGATGAAAAGGCTCAATTTTTGCAAGACCTATAAACATTGGACAGCTGCCCATTGGAAGAAGGTGATGTTCAGTGATGAGAGCACCTTTAGGCTGGTCAGAGGAGAGTCAGAGATCGTGCGTCGTCCCAGCAATGTGTCTCGGTATGACCCAAAATATACCGTGAAAACTGTGAAGCACCCTGATAGTGTGATGGTGTGGGGTGCCTTTAGTGGAAACAAGGGCAGAGGAGGTCTGTACTTCCTTCCCAAGAATGTAACCATGAGGGGGACTAACTATCTCGAAGTTTTGAAGCAGCACATGCTGCCATTTTGGGAAATTCATCGGTGTGAATTTTTCATGCATGATGGTGCCCCTGCTCACAGGTCCCAGTTAGTAAAAAGGTTCTTCAATGATAATAATATTAGTGTTTTGGAGTGGCCTGGTAATTCCCCGGACCTAAATCCTATTGAGAATGCTTGGAATCTGATGAAATCCAAAGTTCAAGAGACAGCATCCGGCAGCATCAAGGACCTGATAGAATCACTGAAGAAGATCTGGGTTACGATCGACCCCACCTACTTCGCAAACCTCGCTGAATCAATGCCCAATCGACTCAGAATGGTCATCAAGTGCAAGGGCAACATGACCAAGTATTAACTTTCATGAAATATTCATAATAAAATATGTAAGTTACATTTTTCTGTTTCATTTTCTCCGAATTGTCACATGTCACTTTTTTTGTTGCCGCCACTGTACATCTGCTACTGCGATTGATTCACTGGGCATCCTCATTCATAATAAGTTGTGAAGGCAGCAACAAGCCATAACAGCAGCCTCCACCCGCTCAGGCTTCAGGAACAAGGTCATCAGCAACCCCAGAAATCTGTAGTAAATGAAAAATGGTTAGAAAGTCATCAAAATAAAAATATTATAAATGCATCAATGACATGAGATTTATTATTTAGTATGATTAAAGAACAAATTTCTAAAAGAATTATGGTCACAAATATTATGAGTCAATATAAACATATACATATATTAACCGATATAAATATAAGAAAATGAAAACATTTGTTCACTACTTACTTGTTAGCCAATATCCCAAAGACGTTCTCCACTACTCGTCTCGCCCTGGACAGTCTGTAGTTAAAGATGCCTTCTTCCATACTCAAGCCTCGACGAGGATAGGGTTTCTGTAGGTAATAGCTAAGTCCAAAAGCATCACCCCCGACGATGAAGTAAGACACTGGTCGATGTCCTCCTTTTAGCGCTGCTGCATCAGGTAATCCTATAACGTTAGTCTCAAGGGCACGCCTCAGTTGGGTGTGGTTGAAGATATGTCCATCGCTGTTGGCATCATTGGCTCCCACATCCACAAAGATGAACTTGTAATCACTGTTGAACCAGTGAGTGGTATCCTTTGTAGTTAAAATAGTAAGAACCACTTTCTCTTGTGGCACGGATCGGCATCGCCACGTATTTCCCATCCATTGCAGCTATGGTGTGGTGTGGTGGAAATTCCATCTGTCGGAGAATCCTTTGGTAACCTTCTTCCATTCCTCTCATGTGTAGGGACAAACAATGACCTCTTCCATATACTCGTTGATAATTGCCTCACTATTTTAGAAATAGTATTATCCCCAATACGCAAACCGAAGCGTAGATCTCGGAAGGCGTTACCAGTGGCCAGATATCGAAGTGTCATTGCAAGTCGTAAGCCGGGCTCACGAGCCTTCCCTACGGAAGTTATCCTTCTTCTGAATGTGTGGACCCACTCTCATAAAAAATCTCCATGAAGAGGTCCTTGTCGATGCGAAAGAAATTGTGGAGGTATGCAAGGTCATTCAGGGCGAGCTCTGGGATGAGATGCTCTCAGTGCCCAGATTCAGGGCTCTGTTCTATCTACGAACACACGCACATAGCTCTCTTCTAGTTTTCCTCCATTTTTTTGCTGGTGTTCTTGAATGACCTATGCAATGATACCACACCACCTTCCCAGTGAGATGAAGTGGTCTCCCGACATGAGTGTCCAGGATGTGTTCCATGATGAGTCTTGGACTGGAATGAATGCCCCCCTCTGCTCCTGATTCTATTTATAACCTGTTTATATAGCAGAAGTTTCGTAGATTTCTCTTGCGCATACAGGGTATACATCGTAGACATTAAGGAGATGGCAGGCGATTTTTACGTAAATAATGCGCCGATACATCGTCGTAATTACGCCACCACCGTAGCACAATCATTATATCGCCGGTAAAAAAACCCGTTAAAATTTGAATTACCATCCATGCGTGTATATTACGGCGCCGTGTTGCGGATCTATCTGCGGTTATGTCGTAGGCACTGCAGATGATTCGCCGTTATGTCGAAGTGGTATCTCCGGTATTTCGCCGACGCTACGATTCTTGGTCACTTTCGTCGAATCATCACCGAAATTGGACCTGATTTTTGTCGTCACTAATTCTTCCCTAAAGTCACCGAAGTGGAAGAGGGGGTTTTGTCAGCCAAAAAACAGATCGTAGCCTCCCACGATTTTTTTCAAGGTCATTTTTTTGTCGGCGTATTAACAAAATTTGTCACGAAAACCGTTACGACACCTCACGATTTGCTGTTCGTGAGTAAATCTTCACTAAAGTCGCCGAAGTGGGAGAGGGGGTTTAAGCTGGGCGTAAAATTAATAGTCAATGAAAGAGAGAGAGAGAGAGAGAGTGAGTGAGTAGGCGAGGAAGGTGATGCAGGTTAACACTCACTACCCTAAACTGGAGTTCAGAGTGGAGGGGAAGGGGCGTTGTCCTTTCCTCCAGCTTCGATTCGGGAAGGTTGGGTGAGAGGAAGCTGGTCGGTGTCTACCCTGCGAAATTAGAGGTCGACCAAAGAAAGTTGTGGCAGAGGTTGTAGGGAAGAAGAAAGGGTGTGAGAAAGAAGAGGCTAAGCTGGGGCCGGATGGTTCCTTTTAGTTGGGCTCCGAAGGAATAAATTTGCAGACATTTATTTTTAAATCATTTTGGCGTGGTCTCCTATGGCGACAGCCAACAATGAAATAGCTGTCGAAAATCTAAACTATCCTGTACACCAAAACAAGATAATAATAATAAAAAGAAACCCAGACACAAAGTCATCCCCCCCCCCTCCGCCAAAGAAAAGGTCACGCTCCGATGCTGGAGGAGAATTTGGGGAAGGGCACGTGCAGCATTCATAAGGGCTCCCCTCCCTTCTGAGGCTTTCGTGTACAGGGATTGCCACTCAGTCTTTCGAGGATATGTGTGGGGGGTTTGGCAGAGAAGTGGGAAGGTGTACGAGCTTAAAACTGTGGAGTCGAGCAGTCAGTCCGACCGTGGCCAACGAAATATTAAAAATCCTGCGCCCTTGGTGTCTCTATGCCACCTTCGAATTTTTTTCTATGGCGTCCATTTGGCGACTGCCGGAAAGGGTATAGGTCGCTGTAATTAACTTTAGGCTACATTATATCGTGTAGTGATTTGTATTTCTCCTGTTCCTTGAGTGTCCCGCCTTCGTACCTTGTGCTTTCCCAACCTTTCTTCAACATCTCCTTTTAGACTACGTTCTGTTTTAGCAGATGGTTCTTATTGTCTGGCCAATTTAAAATTTTGCATTGCAGTTCAGTTACCTTCCCCTTTTATAGGATTCCTTTAGACTAACTTCCGAGATTTTAGTTTGGTCGGAGCGTGTCATTTATTATCGCTCCATCCGCGATTAATCACAAATTTATATAAATTAAATCTACTCTTTTATATCGTGGTGTTTTTTTTCTCCTACCTTTTTTACTCTCATTTTTAGACATTTAAATTTTGCTGGCAACAAAAATCCATTGGACTGGGCAGCATGACCATTTCACTTATAAATTAAATTTACTCTCTTTTCAGGTTACATTAGTTACAGTACTACAAATTAGTAGTGTTTTGTTTGTTTAGAGTAAAAAAGTATCATTAGAGCATCAATATAGGACTTTGAAAGACTTTCTTTTCTGTATGATTGCTCTTTATCAGTCCTTCAATAAACCCCTACATTAGGAAACGAATGTAGTGCCTATAAAACCACATCTCAAACTTAGAGCAGTTTCTCAACAGCAAACGGAACCTAAGACGCCTATGCCTCTACTTGCAAGACACATTCGAAAAAAAAGGCCCAAGAGAGATGTACTCCAAGAAATCACACCTTATCCCCACAGGCTCTCATTAGGCAGGAAAAAAAACCCCATTCAAACACAAAGCAAGAAATCCAACTTTAGGTCCAAATCATATCTACAGTGCCATTCAACTTGACTCAGAATATTTTTTTATTTTAAGAGCTCATCTGACGACTGCCTACTTGGGAATTAGTCGCCGTATTAAAAACTTGCCTAGTACCAGGCTACTTAAGAAATCAGATTCAAAAACACACAAAAAAAACCCCAAACCTAACACCAAAAATTAAAAAAAGGGAAAAGCCATTAGGGCAGGAAGCAAACTCCTGTGTCGGGGGGAGGTCCCCAGGGCGCAGGAACGTGCAACCTATAAGGAAAAACAAAACAAAAACAAAACAAAAAAAACTGGTTAAATAAAAGGGAGAAGGACGGCCTACCCCCAAAAGTCTAGAAGTCCACCAGTCAAGGTGCACGCACTCATCCCGAGTACAAGGGACAGGCGGTAACGTGCGCGAAGATCACCCAGACTGGGACATTCGACAAGAATGTGCCGAACAGTCTGGGGAACGACGCAGTCGTCCTAATAGGGCGCAGGCGAGCACTCCATCAAATGGCGATGCGTCACGCGAGTGTGCCCGATTCGGAGAAGACAGAAATAGGTCCATGGTAACAGTCGCGGCGCAATGTTGACTCAGAATAAGCATTCCGCCTGTCTCGTAAATGGGTGTCTGGCCAACATAAATATCTGAACTCGAGGCTACCAGGAACCATATACAAACATACACATCGTAACCAACACTTTCACCTCTATCGCAAACCAACAAATACATGGAATGCACCCCACCCGGCTGAGTTCATCAACACACACTAAGATCGACGATGTCAAATTTTAAAGGGTGAAGATAAAGCCATTTTCAGATTACATTTTCATTTAGTTCATTCCTAGTTTTAATTTTTGTTCTTTTTTTCATCATTTCATCCACATCTTCTGAAAATATCGAGGTGTAAGCGGTGTAAAGATGAGACAAACAAGGTAAATCTGGAAGACGTACCTATAACAAAAATACGAACAATAAATACATTTCACATTGGGTACAAGAAAATGAGGTTTTTCATCTAAGCATAGAGAGAGAATCATGCATGGTAGACGCTTTGTTACGGGCGAAAATGAAGTCTATGGGTCGGGGGTGTAATGGACCAATGACAGTACGAGAGGTCTAGACCACGGTCGCGATGACCAGTGATGCTCTCTTGTCTAATAATTGCATGAATTTGATAAATTGTTTAGGATACGCGTGGCAGTAAGGAGTGGGTTTGGTGCCAACTCCGTCCAGTCATACCGATTAATTAGTGTCAAGGTGGAAACTTAGTGGTTAGATGGAATGTGAGGGGTATATGTGAGAGGGAAAAGAGGTAGTCACTTTATAAAAAAAAGAGATTGCAGATGCTCACATTATGTGAAAAAAACATGAAAAGGAATGAAGTGATTTATGGGGTGGAGTGAATGGAGTGTGATCAGGTGTGAATCAGATGGAGAATTATGTGGGTATATATTAAGAGAAGTGCAAGTGGACAATTCGAGAGGGATGTAAATTACCTTGCAGGAAACAGAAAAGAGAATTCTGAGTGCTTTTGTCTCTATTAAAAAGGTCTCATTCAGACACTGAAGAGTTGGAAGGATACATCTATGAGATAAAAAGGGGGCAGATACAAACTCCATTACATGAAGATTTGACTATTTGGGCTTTTTTTTAGCGCCTATCTGGTGATTGCCTACAAGGGCACAAGTCGTCGTAATTACCTTACAGCCAAAAGGCAACCCCCCCCAAAAAAAAACTCAAATCCAAAGGCAAAAAAAAACAAATCCAAAGGAAAAACAAAACAAAACAAAAACAAGCCCAAATCCGAAGGGGAAAAAGTAACAAGAACAAACCAAAATCCCAAAATAAACAAGAACAAATCCAAATCCAAAGGGAAAAAATAAACAAGAACAAACCCAAATGCAGACAAAAAATAAACAAAAACGAACTCAAATCCAAAGGCATAAAATAAAACAAAACCAACCCCAAATCCAAAAAATAAACAACCCCCCCAACCCCAAATCCAAAGGCAAAAAAATAAACAAAAACAAACCCAAATCCAAAAATAAACAAAGAGTAACTCAAATCCAAATCCCCAAAATAAACATAAACAACCCCCCCCAACCAAAAAAAAGCCAACACCAAAGGCAAAAAATAACAAAAACAAACCCATATCCAGAAATAAACAAAAACAAACTCAAATCCAAAGGCAAAAAATAAACATAACAAACCCAAATCCCCCCAAATAAACAAATCCAAAGGCAAAAAAACAACAAAAAAAAAGCCAAATCTCCCCAAATAAACAAACAAAAAAACAAAACAAGAAGCAATAAAGTAAGAATGAAACACGTTCCAGCATTGGGGGAGGGGCGCCTCCACCTAGGTGCCTATTTTGCTATTTCATAAAGTAAAGAATAAAAGTTAAAGGAATCATAAAGTTAAGAGTAAACAATGTTAGATTTATATCGAAATCCGGGAGCAACGCGGTGCAAACACAAGAGTAATTTGAACTTCCCCAGTTATTAGAGAGGGACATTCAAGACTTGACATCTACTAGTTTCCTACAAAGGGGAGTAGGCGCGGGTCAATGCCAGTAATTAACCCGTCCCTCCTAGCCCTATTAATCGCAGGACCACAAATCGGAAGATTGAGGAAGAAGTTTCAAAAGAACTCCCGTAAAGATGGTATCAAGGCCATGAGAAACATTACACCATGGACATCACAAACGTCTGTGATATAATTACCCATTTAAGGTAAATTGGCAATCATACATAAATAAATGAGATTAATGAAATCGGTGAAGAGGAGGAAAATAATTGGATAAAAGTTTTACCACCGATCTGTATCAATCATTTAAGATGTCTTTATCAGTTGGGACCTACAGTTTAAGGGTGGATCTGAACCACAGGTATCAGCAGTGTATGGTACCCACAGTCAAGGCAATATTTTTTTTTATTCAACAGGTCTTCTCAGGTGCCCACCACGATACAGAAAAAAACAAGATAGCAATAAAAACCAAGAAAAAAGGGGCACAAAACAGCAATCCTACCAAACAAAACAACAATTGAAAAAGGGGAGGGGGACCCGCTCACACTCCCCAAAATTACATATATAGCGGAGGCCGGCATCCTCCAGAAACTTTCCAATGCCACAGTGAGGTAAGCACGAACCCGTCACGAGTACAAGGGACAATCGATAGCGACTCCACTCGTCCCGATACGGGGACAGATAGCGTGTGCGAAGATCCCCTAGACTGCACATTCAACCAGAATGTACTGAATAGTCTGGAAAACTAAGCAGTAGTCAGAGTAAGGTTCAAGGGACCACTCCATCATAATGGCACTGCGTCCTGCGAGTGTCCCTGATTTGGAGGCGAAAGACCACAACCTGAAGCCGTCGAGGCATCGGGAGGTAGGTCCACTGAGAAAATGGTGGGGGTGGAAGATGGCACGCAATTTAGATTCCCGTCGGCCATCTTCTTTTCCATGCAGCCTGAAGGGCTAACCTGATTCCTACCATGGAGTCAAAATGAGGAAGAGCACAACGCTGGTCTGGTCGCCTAGTCGCTGCAGGCTGTTTGATACCCTCATTTCGCCGCAATCCTTACATGTCCAGAAACCCAGCAGAAGACAATCTCGACATCTTCTCGATTTGCAGGGAACAGCGATAAAGGGCGTGTGAAAATTCAAATATCTCGAAGGCAGTCATTGCATTCTCTGAGTCGCTATAAAACCCAATCCAGTTTCCGAACCAGACACGGCCCCTAATCCCGTGTATCAAGCGGTGTATTACGACCAGCTTGGAAGTGAAGACAGCTCGGTAGAACCCTGACGGCTTCAAATACCAGTGAAGAAATCATGGAGGAGACGTATTTCCTCCAGAACGCGGCGGGAGCCTGGCATAAACTAGCTGGCAAATTGCACGAGAACGATTCCTGTCGATGCGATTGGGGGCAGTGGGGATCGACGACATCGCACATGAGCTATCTGATATGCGGCTATTGCAATTGCACATTCTCCACTCCACCAAGAGAGAGTTTTCTTCCTTTGCACTGAGGCCGAACTAAGAACCGAAGACTCCGCAGGCGCGACCAAGATGTGTGAAATAACGAACCGTAGATGTTTAAAAACTCGCCTTCCTGAAATTTGCCCATTCGTTTCTCGCAATATTTCACCTCGTTTGGTCGTGGTGATGGGGGGTGGGGGGGGGGGGGGTGGCTTAGGGACCACGGCGGTCCGAAGTATAATTGGGAACTGGTCACTATCATGTAAATCATCCAGTACAATCCACTCAAAGTCGAAAGGCAATCAGGGAATCAAAGGGATAGCTCTGAGTCCGTTTGGACATGGTACGACGTGTTGTGTTCCGTGTTAAAACTGTACACTTGATGTATATTAACATCATTTTAATAAAATGACCTTAGGGGTTACATCGTCGATCACCCTAAAGTGGGTTTCTTGAATTAAAATACGCTAAAAGTAAGAAGGGCGGCGGGAGCTGAGATAGGGTCTAAAGATTTGGTACATCTAAGCTCCAGGTGTCGCCAACACCTGGAGCATAGTACGTAGCGGTAAAGGTGTTGAAAATTGTGTTTCGCTCACCAAGAAGGAAGCG
Source organism: Ceratothoa steindachneri (assembly GCA_963969495.1). NCBI lineage: Eukaryota > Metazoa > Arthropoda > Malacostraca > Isopoda > Cymothoidae > Ceratothoa > Ceratothoa steindachneri. The sequence goes on from OZ018339.1 coordinate 3,556,452, forward strand.
CCACCATGAGCTTCAAGGGATTTTAAAAAATTAAAATTCCGAAGCATGGAGAATGGTCGGTTCCCCAGTTTATTCTCTTATATACATATCACAGAAGGGTTAAAGTTAGATACTATTGTGGAATTTTTCCCATTTGGGAAGAGTCCACTAACAATTCCACTGAAAGATGTTCACCCTAACGTGGATAGTCGCGAGACGAGAGTGGAAATCTGGCGGGAAGTAGAGCCATGAGAGTATGTGGGCAAAACCTATAGGGAGATTTATTTTTTTTTTATATACAGCGCTCACCTGGCGACTGCCATCAAGGGCATACATACGTACTAGGCTACTTAAAAATTCCCCCCCCCCAAAAAAACAAATAATAATAAAAAAAAACAACTAAAATTTAAGAAACATAAAAAGGGCAAAGAAGACGGAATTACGCTTCGGCGTTGGGGGGAAGGCCCACCAGCGTAGCGCGAAGTGTGCTCTAAAAAGGCAGAACGTAATACTGTTGGCGCAGCAGAAGCCTGGCGAGAAATAGTAAAGGGGGATTACCCTTCAGGCTGGCGTCCTGGAAAGAACAAGAGGCGCCACCGGCACGAGAGCTACACCGAGTTCTCGAAGGAGTTTTGAAGCCCTATATCCAAAGGGATTAGGGTATGACTGGGGTCTCTCGGCGGCATAAGCACCCTCGAGATCAGCCGCGGATGCAATGTGAGCCATTGGTGACTAAGGGAGGAGCTGGGCTCAGACACTGCAGAACAAGTGGCATTTTCCCGGCATTGACAAGTAGGCTCTCAATTGGGAAAGTGCGGAAGGCACCGGTCGCCATACGGAGACCAGAATGGTGGATCAAGTTCACCTTCCACAATACACACTCGGCTGCGGATGCGTAAAGCTCGCATCCGTAGTCAAGCTTCGAACAAAAAGTCCCATGGTGGGGCGGGAGATGGAAGGTGCCATTCTGTCATCGCCAGCCTCAGCAAACCCGCACTCCGGAGGCAATGTGGGGACAGAGCGAGAAGAGCCGTAAAGCTCACGTGACAACAAGGAAACCGAAGTAGGGGGAAGGGTAGACAGTATTGGGGGGACTTCTAAGATGCTTGGATATCAAGCATGGAAGAGCCCATCTCCTTACCGGGATGTACATAGGTCCTTGTAGGATGGTGAATCAGAAGTATCTGGAGGCGCCAGAAGACAATTCCAAATATGTTCGGATGCCCCCAATGGCTTGTGGAGCCGACAACTGGACCGCATTCGTTTCCATGTAGAGGTGAAGCCGCCGAAGGATCAATAGTCCAGGAGACTGTGAGAGGCATGGGCTGACTGTCGGGTGGCGGTCAAAGAGTGACCCTCCGGAGGACGTGAGGACTTCCGAGAAGCGGTTCACGAATGAGAACTTTGTGCGTAACGCGAACTGACAGGCCCTGCGGGTCTCCACAATTGGTGCACATTTTTGGGTGGTTGTAAGATTTGCAATGATAAGGGAGTGCACAATGGACACAAACATGTTCACGCTGAAAATTCTGGCTCACATGATCAAACATATGATAGTTGAAGCATCATCAGAGATTATTGACATATTAACTTTCGGGGATGCGGAGGTATCTAGCCAACACTTGAGTAGGCAACAGCTCCCGTCAAAAGGTAGGAATAGCGTACCTGTATTAAAGAGAACACCATTGACGATCTGAACTTTCCTTCGAACATCGACCCGTTGATCTGTAATCTTCGAGATCATAAGCTTTAAGCTCATTAGAGCGTATCACACTCATTACCAAATTAAAAGTAGGGTGGGAGGAAATAGTGACGGAGGACGAGACGAGAGACTCAAGAGTCTCAACTTTATCATGTATAGAGCGGGAGGAAAACAACACAGCAAGATAACCACAATTCTAAGACGACATACAATGTGGTTCGCCGCAATGCTTATCGAAGTTTTCACTAAGTTTGAGAACGTCCACTTTCGAAAGGGCAAAATCGGAGTTTAAGCGAAGGACCAGGAACCGGGGGTAATCCAGATTAGGATCCACTACACTTGAGAATGGATCGACGTATGTGGAAGTGGAACTGGAACGAGATCCAGTAGCACGAGGACCAACAGGAAGTTTCTGGAAATGAGTGTTAATGTTTTTACCCATAAACTAGACATTTACTTCACCAGGCTGGCTCACCACCCTGCACTGAGCCCTGCATGGGGAGGCACTATGCTGGAGATTAAAGGACTCATCTTCCAGCAGTCACAGTGATACCACGCCACAAGTGGCCCAGACGGCAGCACCAGACCCCAGGTGCTGATTGAACTCTTAATCCACGTGGGACAACTCCCTCGATTGACCAGGCCTTCCGTTTGCCACCAAACTACTAGGTCAAAGAAGTGTGTTGCCACTTCAAACTCGCAACTCAGGAGGAGAGCTTAATTTCCAGCCGGGGGGAGGAGGAGTTACAGGGTTTGCATTTGCAGGCACAGTCAACACGAGGCAAGGCGTAAGGCCAAGGGGGGGAGGGGGGAGGGGGGGAGGTAGTGGAATAAAAACAGGAGAAAGATGACATAAATGACATAATAGTAAGCAAAGTAAGACAACATACATAATAAATAAATTGTTAATAAAGGGAGGGGAAGAGCGGGGCTGTAAAAGTCAAGTTTGCTACCAACAAAAGAGTACTAATCCTGAGCCCCAAAAGTCTCCCGGTGTGAAAGATGCCACTCTCACCCCCTACACATGTCGTATCCCCATGCTGATCAAAAAGTTAGTAAGGAGAGATCTGAAAGGAAAGTTGTGATGTGGAGTGAAAATAGTGGAAGATATAAATCCGCAGCTCCTACAAACAATGGGATAGGGATGGTGCACAAATGCGGGAACTTGGGAAGGAAGCTCGTGTCAAAGGGTGCTTAGCACTCGGGCCGGGCCCGGGGGACGTGTCGCTCCTCTAAGTACCAGGTGTAGCAGTCTACCCCCACCCCTGAGAAGTTGAGAGAGAAGAACTTGATCGAGAAGCAAGTGCATGAGTCCCCCCCACCTCTCTGAAAATGAAGGATGGCTTTGTGCTTGATATGGCATAATGGTGTAGTTTTTAGTACCAGTGATGTGCACCGACCTCATTTTGTGGGAGATGTTGATGATATGTTAAAAGCGCCCAGACTTGCGTCACTCTTCAAATTCCACCTTTTTTTATCCTATTTTATTGAGGTAAAAATTAGCTTGAACTGCATTGCAGGTGAGGGAGAGATTATCTGAGAGGGACTGAATGAGTGAGAGTAGTTGGAGTGAGCGTATGCCAAATGAGGAATTGATGAATAAGAATCCTTACTGAACGGTGAGATTGCACACGAAAAGTGGACAATGGGGCAGGGAAGAAAATGGAGCGGTTACAATGGGAAGCAATGCTTGCTGATATAGTTCACGGATGTTGATAAGTCGCTCCTAAATTACTCCTTATGAAGTTGCCTCCGAGCAAAAGGCGCTGGATGCATTTATTGGCCACCTGGCGACTGCCTACTTGGACTTAAGTCGCTGTAATTTCTTCAAAGCCTAATGTTAGGTTAGATTAAAAACAGAAACGTGCAAAAGGCACACAAAAACAAAACAAAACAGTAAGTGATATAAGGAAAAAAATATATAGTATTCGTGGCAATTGAAATTTGGATAAAATAGATCTAGTTTAAAAATTCGAAAGTGATGATAAACAAATGAGTGGGCGTTTATGAGAAACGATATTATTTTATTCTTACCTCCATGTTGTCAAAAGCAACCCCTACATTTTCGGGAACATCATCCAATAGAGGAACTTTGGCATATCGCTGCGAGAAATGCGTCAGAATGACATACTTTGCTTTCATTTGAATTCCCATTTCAATCGCTTCGGAAGTCGTAGAATGGCGCTTGAGCTTGGCATCTTCTTTCAGTTCATCTTCCATCGTTGCTTCATGAATCAAAATATTGCAGTTCGCACCTATACAATATCAACATCACTGACATTAGATAAGATAAGACAAGATAAGTTCAAAGGTGAATATAGTATTGCAAACTTTCATAAATAGCTTCTATCTGATCATGTATTTACTTTCCTTAAAATAAGAGGAAATTACCTATATTTGAAAGATTTTGGCATGGCATTGTATCTCCGGAGTAAACAATTTTCCCTCCATCTTGAAGCGTCACTGCTACACCGAAAGCATTTGGACAATGATATACATAGCAAACTTCTATGTCACTGATCCGCAGAGATTTTTTGCAATCACTTATCAAGTTTGTTTTTTCTTGAGTACCATTGCCCGTTTTTATAAGGTAATTATTCGGTATGAAAGTGATTAAATCGGCAATATATTCAAAATTAGTACTGTACGAAGCGAGATAATGAAGAATACCCCTGGGCGCCAGTAGTAGTAATTTAGGTATCTGGAAAGAAATTCATTTTAAAAAAAGTGGAATTATAGAGGTCTACTTAGGCATTTAGCCTTCGCAAAGGTTTTATTAAACAAGTCTATACCTTTTAGACATCAGGTTGGAACGAAAGTTCTGTCCGATTTTCGAAGCGAAGGAGTTGAACATAATTTATTCAAGTTCTATCGCTATCTCTTTGGTTATGCCCCATAAGTAATATACCTTTTCTTCTTTCAGACAAGCATGTCTTACTCTACGACACGGTAGGGCAAATGCAAGTGCAGCATAAAAATAAATCCACAGCACTTATAGTGTTGTTGTTGTTGCCGATTCTCAAGTTATCTGGCCTGAGACCCTGAGAAGGATATGGCCTGTACTGTGTTTTCCCACAGAACTTTCAACGAGTGTATATTGTGTCGTTGGCGTGTGATTGTGTGCGTTGCAGTCTTTCATCATGTTTGATAGTGAGGGGGGGAGTGTTTTATTCTGGACAGACAAGCTCGATGGTTACATCCAATCCAACCTTTTCTGGTAGCTCAGAGGACTGGGTGATGGCCACACTGCAGCTTGGACAGGTGGAGTCTGTCCTCACGAAGGAGGGAGGACTCAGAGAAACGTAAATGCAGTAGGGTATTGTGTGAATGTAAGAGGTTAGATCGGAGAGCGAAATGGGTGTGGATATGTTTCTGCAAGCTGATTTTGGGTGGGTGGAGGTGAGAGGATTGAGTTTATTTTTAATGCATGAAATAGGCTTATTTTAATGTTTTTTTTGTGAGAGTGGGTGTTCTGCCCTATATTATTGCCCATTTTGTGGCCTTCAAAAAGGGTATAGCTGCCAAAATATGTATAAAATTACTCCATCCTCAGGTTAAAGTATGATATAAAACAAAAAGCCAATAAACCAAAATCCAAAACATAATCGTAAAAGAAACAGATACGCTTAGGTGCAAGAGGAAGGTCCGCTTCCTGAACGAACTGAGCATGCACCCACCCCTAAATAATTACACAGGAGGCAAAGCTCCTCCAAGAACTCTATGAGTACAAGGGACAATAGGTACTGGGACAGGTAGCATGCATGAAGCTCTGCCCATATTGTGACATTAAACAAAAATGTTTCAGACTGTCTGAAAGAGCAAGCAGTGGCCACAGGGAGGCGCTCAATCAAATGACATTGCGTGCAACCCGCTACTGTGTCTGATTCGGAGGCGACAGAAAACGAACTGAAGCCGTTGAGGCATTTAGTGGTATGCAACTTTAGATTACAGTCGGATGTCTCCCATCTTCTTTGCCATGCAACCTGAAAGGCTGACCTGATTGCTTCCATGTAGTGAGAGTGGGAAAGAGCAACTTGCTGGTCCAGTCGCCCTGTCCTTACAGACTGTTTGGCGCCCCAATTTCTCGCAATCCTTACAAGCCTAGGAAACCAGGAGAAGACAATTTTGACATCCTCACCGCTCCTAGCAGCTGTGGCGTCACGGATACTGCGAATATTCCAATGCCTCTTTACTCAGTGCAGTCTCTAAGTTGCTATAAATTACAATCCAGTCTATGAACTGGGCACGGCACATAATCTCGCATACTGAGCGGTGGATTATTACCAGTCAGCCATGACGGAAGACCTAGTGCCCAAAAGTTTCCCGTCGGCTTTTTTTTTTTTAGGAGCCCATCTGTCGAGTGCCTACTTGGGCATGTCACCGTACACACTACAGCCTACAACTAAGCTATATTAAAAAAATAAATAACGATAAAAAAATCATAGGCTAAAAACAAAAAAGGTAATAAGAAACGCGCTCCAGCGTCGGGGTTAGACCCCCGGCGCGGCGCAAGAGCGTGCAACCTACAAGAAAGAGTCAAATAAAGTAGAGGAGGAAGGCGTAAAGTTTGAGGGGCAGTGTGCACAAACCCGTCCCGAGCACAAGGGACAAGCGGTAGCCATCCCGCTCGTCTCGGTAAAGGGACAGGTAACGCGGGCGAAGATCGCCCAGACTGAGACGAACAGTCTGGGGGACAACGCAGTCTTCGCAATAAAGCGCAGATGAGCGCTCCATCAAATGGCGGTGCGTCCAATTCGGAGACGACAGAAAACAACATGAAGCCGTCGTGGCATTGGGAGGTAGGTCCATGGGAACAATCGCGGCGCAATGGCACGCAACTTTAAGTTCCCCTCGACCACCTCCCATCTTCTTTGCCAAGCAGCCCGGAGAGTTGCCCGTATTCCTGCCCTGTAATTGGTGTGAGGGAGAGCGAAACGCAGGTGGGGTAGAACAGTCCTAGCGGACTTTTTGGCTCCCTCATTCCACGCAATTCCTACATGTCTAGGAACCCAGCAGAAGATAATCTCGACATCCACCCGTCTCGCCAAAACCGAGGCGTCACGGATATTGCGAAACCAAGGGATGCGGAGATTCCAATGCCTCGAGAACACTCGGGGCGCTTTGTGTGAGTTGCTATAAATCACAATCCGGTCTCCGAACCGGGCGGGTCGCGTTATCTCCCGTACCGAGCGGTGTATTGCAACCAACTCGGCCGTGAAGACAGACGCAGCGCCTGACAGAGGCCTCCGTATACACTTGCACGGTTCCAGCGTGCTCCAAAAAGGCCGAACGCAATACTTCTGGCGCTGTAGAAGCTTTGGGAGCAGAGGCGTGGCGACAAATAGTCAAATGTGGTACCCTCCAGGGTGACGTCCTGGGCAGAACCAGGGGCGCCACCGGCCTAAGAGCTATACCTAGCTCTCGAAGGAGTTTCCTAGCCCAAACCCAAAGGGGCTTAGGGTATGACTGGCTTCTTTTGGCGGCATAGGCAAAAGCTATTTGGCGACTGGGGGAGGTGCCGGGCTCGCGCGTGCAAGCGAATAATGGACTGTGCACGGGGAAGAGCGAGTGGCATCGCCCCAGCATCGAAGAGTAGGCTCTCAATGGGGAAAGTGCGAAAGGCACAAGGTCGGCAGAAGGCAGGTTTGGTGGATCGAGTCCACCTTTCGCAATACACGCTCGGCTGCGGATGCATAAAACTTGCATCCGTAGTCGAGCTTCGAACGAACAAACGATCGATACACAAGTAAGGCAGTAGCCCTATCAGTGCCCCTGGCGCTGAACGTCACGGAACGGAGAATGTCCATGGCGCGGGTACAAGAGACCCTAAGGCTGCGAATATGAGCCTCCCAGGTGAGGCGTCGGTCGAATACAAGACCAAGGAAACGGTGCGATTCCACCACATCCAGGCGCACCCCATTAAGAAACAAATCTGTGTCGGGGTGAAGCCGTGGATGGCGGCAGAAGTGCACCACCTTAGTCTTGGCCAAAGAAAACCGAAACCTGTGCGCTTCAGCATAGCGAGAGACGCGGTTCAATGCCTGTTGGAGTCGACGCTCCAGAGTTGGCATCTGGGCCGCGCCAAAAGAGATCGAAAGGTCGTCCACGTAGAGCGTAGCGAGAAAATCTTCTGGCAGAACCGAGGTGATGCCGTTGATGCTCAGGGCAAAGAGTGTGACACTGAGGACACCCTCTTCATGCTCCATTGGGCCGGAGAGGGCTTTCCCCCCACCTGTATGTGGAATCGACGATCTCGCAAACATTCAGAAATAAAGAGTGGGAGGCCTCCCCTCACCCCCATCATGTGGAGAGTCTCCACGATACGGTAGCGCCATTTCTCCAGATCGGAAAAACACCGTGGTGTAGTGCTATGAACGAAGGAAGACCTCGCAGACGGCATTTTCCAGTCGGAGCAGAGCATCCGACGTGGAGTGGAACTTGCGGAAGCCGCACTGTGCAGAAAGCATATGGCCTCTGCTGTCGAAATAAAGCTAATATAACATTTACCAATTTCTCCATCAACTTGCACACGCCAGAGGTTAGAGAGATTGGGCGGAAACCAGCCGGGGTAGAGTGATATCTCTCCAGTTTGCGAAAAGCAAGCACAGTAGCGACTCATCATGAATCTGGGAGGATAACCTCTACCCAGATACTGTTGAACAAATCTAACAGAACGGTCATGCCTCGCTAACCCAGGTGTTGAAGTATGGCGTACGGAACAATCGTCTGGACAAGGGGCTTTGTCCGCCCACAAAGCGAGATCGGAACACAACCCACTCATAGTAACCCTGTAGTTGAAGGCTTCTCCACCTCTGGAAGTAAAGTCCAGTCGGCGGCCTTCCGTGACATCATGACGCGCATTGAATGCTAGCGGAGCAGCATCCCGGCTAGAGAATGCGACGAAAGCGGTCGCGAAGATTCCGCCACAGACGCGAGGTCCGAGATTGTGGCCCCATTGCCCTGGAAAACGGGAGGGGCGGGTCTGTGAGAACTTGCCCCGAATCCTTTTGACTCTGCTAGAAAGGTATTCCTGTTAAGTGAAAACACGTATGCCCGCCAAGAAGAGCGGTGGGCGTGCTTTGAAATATACCGGAAACTAGCCCTAGCTCGACGAAATCGTTCGGGCGGCGCTTATAGCGCATGTAGTCATAACGCTTTTGTTTGAGGGCCGCCTCACATTCGGCTGACCACCACAGGAACGGTCGGCGTGCAAACGACGAGACGTTATAGGAATAGTGATAAGGCCCACGGCGATGAGGTTGCCTGCCGGAGAACTCAATGGCTTCATCTACCGACCTAAATTCCTAGACTGAGGCAGAAAATTCAATCATTTCCTGAAATGCGGGCCACCGCATCAAGCACTACAGGGGTGGGCTCTCAGGTGGCCACGGTCCAGAAAATGTTAGTTGAATGGGAAAGTGATCACTACCATGGAGGTCATCGACTACCCCTCACCCCAAATCAGGCTGTGCATCCGGAGAGCACGAAGATAGATCGAGGCTGGAAAATGAAGCGGTTCTCGGGCAGTGATGCGTAAGCTCATCCACATTTAGGACACCTATCTCTAGCTCGTCGATCAGGTCGGCAAGGACTTGACCCCTGGTGGTTAATCAAGTAGTCTTCCCAGAGGGGGTGTCTACCGATCAGATCTCCTAGCAAGAGAAAGGGCCTCGGCAACCGTGCCACGAGGCGGCGAAATTTCCCCGCGCTGGTCGGCTGACGGTGGAATGTATGCGGAAATCACGCTATACATCTTATCCTCGTGCAGCTGCACAGCTACTGCCTGAAAGGAGGTATCTATAGCAAACAGAAGAACGGAGATATCATGGATGTAAATCGCGCATCCTCCTGCCAGGCCCCTATCCCGTGGTGGTGGGGTCGCAAAAGCTTTATACTCAGGGAGGGTGGGCAGGGGGCACGCGCCGAGCATAGTCTTCTGCAAAAAGATAACTAACGGGGAACGGGAGGAGACAGCCTCCGCAGCTCATCCCAGTTGGCCCGGAGTCTAAGGTAATTCCATTGAAGAAATATGCCCTCCAGGCCTAGCTCGGAGGAAATGCAGGGGCCCTCTTCGACGAGAAGACTCTCACGGAAATGGCCGTATGCTTTCCTGAGGCAGAACTCCAGGCGCTGTTGGCCGGAAAATGCGCAGAAGGCGCTTATCGGGGGAGGTTGGCCTCACCATGCCAGTCTTTTCCTCCCTCTGCCTCAAAATCTTAGGCAGGCGGAGGTCCCTCTTTTGGAGGATCCACTAGGCCCAACAATGGGTGTGGGTGTAGGAGCAGCTGAAGCTCCTTTAGTGCTGTCCTCCTTTCAGGGGGCAGTTTTAGAGCTCAGAAGATGGCCTCACGACCAACTTCAGGGGTGTTGTCTCCTGTGAGTCTAACGACTCGGCGGAGGTGCGCGAGCGTTTTGCCTTACGAGAAGCGCTCACGCTGGGAAAAGGAGGGGCTGGTTTTAGCTGGGGCTGGATGTGAACCCTTTGTACCCCCAGCTTTACCAGGGGAGTGCCCGGGGTGGGTAGAACGCACAGAAGGGTTCTAAATGTGTGCGGAAACGATTGTGCTTGTAGGCCTGGAGGGGCCAGGAGCAGAGGGTGTCTTTCTTAACATTGAGGCATAGGACGTCCTAGGCAGCGCCGGGCGCGCCAGGACCACGTCCTTAGCTTCGCGAAATGAGAGACGATCCTGGGCCTGAATGGCCAGGGTTCCTTCTCAAAGAGATACGCACAACATTGCTTCGAAGAAGCGGGGTGCGGCTCTCAGTAATTGACACACTTGACCACGCACAATTTGGACTTATCGTGTGCGGCCTTGGAGCAACTGACACAGACTTCGGGTAACCCCGACTTTGCACATCGGCAGGAGCGATCCATATGGACGAAGCGGTGATAGTAGTAGCACCTCCGTGGCAGTGGCACAAATGTCTTGCTGTAGCGATACCAACCGGTATGCACCGACTCAGGGAGCTTATCACAGTCGAACGTGATGAAGAGTGTAGTCAGCTCTAAGGTGATGTCATATATGGAGTAGTCAACAGATTCCCTTGCATAAACCAATCCTTTCATGAAGTTCATGGTAGAGTGCGGCGTCGCACACACCGGCGTGCCATTAAGTGTCCGAAGGGCACTAATCATGGCCGCATTCGCCAGAGGGGGCCGTTTGTAGGGAATAAGTGAAAGGACTTGGATAATCAAATAGAATTCAAGGAAGTGATGATTAGTTCGTTTCAAGAATATGAGTGAATTAGAGCCTCTAAATTAAAAGCAGTAACCTTTTAAAAAAAAAGTATTGCTGAAAATGCAAAAATATGTAGTTTGTATAGATTCTTCTTTAAGTAATGGTGAATAAGATCACAGGATAAGTTTACCAGTCTGAGAAAGAGGTCACCTTCGGCTCTCTACCAACCACACTAGCTAGAAATCTCCTCGGATGGATCCTGTTGCCATCAGTGGATCGAATAACAAGGAAGTGTTTGAAGCCAGCGGATCGAAAATGCGGGTAGCGTCTGAATGAGGGACCCCGACATAATCGAGGCTCCACTCTGCGCACTTTTGGTCATGGTCAGGAACTCCCCGGCCGGGGAAGCGACGGGGTCGGATGTGCCATTCTTAGCTTGGTCGCTTGCAGAAATGGCAAGCTCCCGCGGAGGAAGAGGAGCCCTTAATCTTTTCTTTTCAGGAGAGGAGGGCGGGGGGTGAACCCACTTCTCTCCCGGCTGGAAGTTCCCAAGCCAGATTCTTCTCTGAAATGGAGGTCTTGGCTGTCATAGGGGCACCAGCCAGGGAAGGAGATCCCTCCTCTCTTTGTAATGCCTCGGAGGGCCCCGAGCAAGCTGAGGAGGAACTTGCACAGGGGCCCCATGTTCGACCCCATGGAAAGTCCTACTATCTAAGGCTGGGTCACCTTACAGATCATGTCCATCTCAGGGGGCCTCCATGCGCCCCCCCCCCCAAGACATCACAGATACCATCCGAGTTCTTTTTTTATTTCTAATGCCGGCAAACCGGTATCCATCGAGGAAAAGAGGGGGGCAGGTACACTGAACCCCTGCAAACTAATGATGCACACCTGCAGGACATTAATGGGTATGAGTCAATGGGCCCTGCATCCTTAGCATCCCTAATGGGGTTGGCCTTATTGAGCTGCTCCAACCGGGAGGGGTCATTTATGGGCTGCCTGCCTGCTTTCTTGGCAGTCACATTGGAAAGTAAAGGGGAGACTGCCGCTGGAAAAAGTGACAGAGAAGGGGGTGAGCCCCCTGCACCTGTAGGCAAAGGAGAAGAGTAAGCCTCCACTCTGGTAGAAAAATTTGGAGGGTCCCCTGAGATAGCACAGGGGGGAAGGGGGGCTCCATTTTTTTTCAATGGAGCTGCCCGAAGGACGACTTTATTGATGGTAGAGGGGGGAAGGTAAAGGAAAAGAAGAATTATTTTTTAAGACTCATCATCGGGCATGGAGACTATGTAATTCACAGGATGCACACGTTCATCATCTGAGGCAGTAGCCCACCCTGAAAGGGGTGAATACAGGGTCAATAGAATCTGCTGCCGCCATTTGAGGCCAGTCCTCCCACCTAGTCACCTGGCAGCCCATCAGCATGGCGGCTCCACATTGGGCACAGCATAAAACTGATAGACAAGGAAAGGAGAAAGAAAGGGTATATGAGGAAGGTGTGGGTGAGGATGAAGCAGGTTGTTAAAAACCCACCACCCCATGCTGGAGCTCAAGGGTGAGGGAACATTGTCGCCTCCCCCCTCAGCCCTGATTTGGGATAATTGGGTGAGAGGAAGCTGGTCGACGTCTACCCTGTGAAATTAGAGGCTAACCAGAGAAGTTGTGGGAGAGGTTGTGGGGAAAGTGAGGAAGTAGGGTAAAAACACAGGCTGACAGAAAAAAAGGCGAAGAGGCTAAGCTGGGACTGGACGGGGCGCTGAGTCCCGTCAGCACGGTGGCCAGGAAGGCAAATCGCCGCACCCGTTACGGGGGGTTGTGGGTGAAAATGAGAGCCATTGGCGACCAACGAAGATACTGGGTGCATGCGTAAAGTGAGTGGCATCTCCCAAGTATCAACAAGGAGGTTCTTTACAGTTGATGTGGGGAGGCCACCCGTCACCAAATGGGTTGGAAGGCTGTGACTAATATTTGTATGCTTATCATGCCAAGGTAATCCTTAACCTTGAGGAGTAGTACATCAACCTGCCTTTATCCAGGCAGATCTTGAATCAGATAATGAAAGACATAAAGGTCAGTATGACAATTGCTGGTGAGCCAGAGGGCACCAGGAGTAGGTCCTCTTTGGGGAGAAGTGCCTGGAAGTATTGTGTTTTGACACCAAATAGCATTCAGGGGGAGCCTTCATCGCTCTGGGGCAGAGGGATCCCGTTCCGCATCAGAGGTATGTGGATATAGATACCCATCAGCAATATTCCTTGGAACAGAGTGTGTGTGTTGTGCTGGAAGACGGGAGAGGAAAGAAAGCAGTTTTAATTGGTTGTGTGTATGATGGGAAGTGTAAGATCCAATCACCCCAGTACAGGGCTGAGCACAGCGCATCCACCAATTGGCAGCCAGATCTCTATGTGCACTGACGTTTGTGTTCGCTTATGAAGGGATCAAACCCTGTAGGTAGTCTGTGATTGTTTGTAAGGCTTTGTTTGTATGGTTTAGACTATGTTGATGAATCTTTAAGATAGGTAAGGGACTCAATCAGTGCTTGCATAGTCCATTACTAAGCATATGAATTGTTTATGAAATGTGGTGGAGGTTTCTTTGTTTTACCTGAATGTTGTGTGCAAGTGATTTGAGGTCATTAGGTATTGGTACACTTTTGTTGATTTTGGTAGGACATACTGTTTGAATGTCATTGATGCCAAGAATTTGGGGGATAGTGTGAGGTGGGTGTTGTTCACTGTTAGCTGTGGCATTTTCATCTATCACTGGTCAGCTGTGGATTTGATTGGAGTTATTTTCAGGCTGTTTGTGGTGAACCATGTGTGTAGTGTGTTGAGGTAGGGCTGGAGGAAATGAGTGGCTGTCTTTGTCTCGGTGAGTGTATGTTTAGAGTTATGGTATTTGCATGTAAAGCTATGTGATTTGGGGGTGAAGGTATATCATGCATGTAGAGGACAGTTTGTGAACTTTTTGATGACTGGTCAGCAGATGTCACATGGGTGTGTCTACCTGCCAGATAGTTGGCAGGCCATCTTTTTGTGTTACTGTATATTTTGTTTAGTTGTGGCAGGGGAACGCATCAAAAGCTTTGCTGATCTCAAGTATTTCCACAAGTGTTCTGTGTGGTTGTGCCTGGTTGATGGCATCATAGATTCTTTGAGAAATCTTTGTGAATAGTGGGTTTTGGGGTTTGAAACGATGTTGTGTAGCTGCTAGGGAAATGTGTGGTGTTCCTGTTTAGGATGAGGCGCTCTATGACTTTTGAGGGGGTATAGAGGAGAATGGTGGGACAGTCTGAGTAGTGTAGGGTCTTTGTTGGCTTTATAGATCATGATTATAGTTTACTTCCAGATGTTAGGTATATTATTGTGTGAGTAACTGTAGTTTGCAATGTTGGTGAGTGCTTGTATTCCATGTGGTCCAAGGTGTATGTTACTGATGTTGTCTGGACCATAGGTAGCTGAGTCTTTGAGGTTACCGGTGATGTGATCTGTCTGGAGGTTTGTATAAGGTGTGTAATGTGGGTTTAAGTGGCTAATGTGCGAAAGTGTTTGATTGTTATTTGAGGGTATGATGTCTGTTGTGGTGATTGCTGCAAGTGATTGTGTAGTGTTGCTGTTAGACAGTATGATACTGTTTAGTAGTTTCCTGGTGTTTGTTCTGTGGTCAAGTATTTTGACAAAATTTTGCCAGTGTAATATTTTCTCTTCTAGTATTTGTTAAATGTTTTTACTCAGTATCAAGCTTTCAAATGAGAAGGAAGAAAGAGTTTTGTAGATTTTTTTTTTTAGAAAAAATATATAAAATTCTTTACTTAGTAAACAGGTTTTGGAAGTGTTAGAGCTTGTATTCGGTGAGCTGTGTCTTGTGTGAGAGGGTGAGTTGTCTGATGAGACTTTGAACTTCTGGTGTGAAATTGTTGGGGTTGTTTTTTCTGTTGTCTCTGGGGATTTGATTTTGTCTGCATTTTGTATGATTGTGTTGAAAGTATGTATAGTTCTGTTGATGTGTGCACTGTTTATTTTGAAACGCTGTTCTGTGTCAATTGTAAATGCTTCTCAGTTGGCTCTTTTTAAATTTATGTAGGTGTTTGTGGCTGACTGGTATAATACTTGTTTGTTGTAATAACAATTGGTAGGTTTTTAGATCCTAAGGATTTGACCTCTTTTCAAGAAGTTGTGGGGGAAGAGGTTGAGGGAGAAGAACATGATGCCTGGGGATGAAGGGTAGTAGAGGGCTTGATGGGAGACGTTTGAAAAAAAAAATGAGGTTGGCTATCTGTATCTGGTTGTCATGCCCTCTATATAGAGATATTGACATACCAGGCCAGTGCCCTGTCATTGAAGTCATCACCCAGGATGAGGTTGGTTTGGGTAGTGAAGTAGTGGAGCTGGGAAAAATTAGTTGGAACAATGTGTGAGGTTTAGGGGTAATGAAAGCATTTACTTATGTGATTTTTTGCCAGTGCGCAGTGGCTGACTGCAGTTCTGTAGTGGGGTCTTGTGGGAGAGGAGGGAGGTAGTGTTTGCACTGGTATTTGTGAAGTTTATAGACTTGCTTACTAGGGTGATTAGTCCACCACCAATACATTCTGCCTGGTCCTGCCTGATAGTAACAAAATTAGGAAAGGAGGGAATCTTTTGTGTGATGTGGAATTTTGTTTTTTGTAGGTTGGTAATGCATGTTTTTTTTTTGGTTTTTATACTGTTCATACGATCTAACTTCAGTTGGAGTAAGTATGTTAAGGTTGTGTATACGGTGTGCATTATGTGTTGTTGCACGGGGGTGAGTTAGGGAAAGAAGGGGATGGTGGAAGTGATGTTGGGAGAATGTAGGGTGTAGAGGAGGGAAGTGGGGGAGACATGAAGAGCAGGTCCATGATTTGAATATTTGTTTAAATTTTTTTTTAAGGTAAATCTTTTGCATGTGAGGCATGTCCAGCTTTTGCATGAATTGTATTGAACTGAATCCTTAGTCTCTTCATGGAGGCATTTCTTGGGGTAAAAAAAACATGTAGTGTGTGCCCAGAATCTGAGAGGCGACTTGAGTACAAGGCAGATCTTGTTAAGTGTATGGTGGGATATGCAAAAAAAGTTCATCATGAACTGTTTAAGTGAGGCTTATTTTCAACAACTTCAGCATTTGAAATTAGCTTTGGACCAAAACTGCTCATCCTTAGATAATAGAAAAGGGGTAATTAATTCTCCATCACAATAATACTTGTCTTCATACTGCACAAATAACCAAGGACCTACTAGAGGAACTCTGCTGGGAAAAGTGCTTCACCCACCGTATTCTCCTGAGTTTCCTCATTCTGATTATCATTTGTTTATGAGTTTGGATAATTTTTTTGATAGACTCGACTAACATCAAGAGGGGTCAAAAATAAGTTAGGCCCTTATTTTACATCAAAACTGAAGAATTTTTATAAGTGTGGCATCTCTAAGCTTGTTGATAGATGGAATAAGGTTGTTGTCACAGAGGTCCTGCAGAGCCTGTCATTCTAGAAACAACACATTGCCAAATACATAACCACCATCCCTAGGTCCTCCCAGAGTTGTTGAATATTCATGGCATATATAGTCACATGTTTGTCAGCTTGGAATTTTGGGGCAGATTTTTTAATATGGTCAAGTCTGTGTGTAAGTCAAGGTGATGATTGAATCAGAGGAAGAATTGAATATAAGATGCTAGTTTTTTTTATTATTTCCAATTTGTTTAAGAGTGGTGGGAGGGGGAGGGTCACCATGGAGTGGTAATGGTGCCTTGTGTTCTGCGTGAATGTACCCAGGAATTGCGCTCCTCTGGTGACAACCCTAGTTCATGTGTGTAAACGTGCGTTGCTGGTACATCTGATGATTTGTAATGCTTTATTCTGGATTTTTTTATAGTTTTCAAATTTTATCAAAAGATTATGGGAGTCCATGCAAGACTTGCATAATCATTGATTGATCATATAAATTGCTTGCATACTAATGTGAAAAGTGTTTGTTTTTTTAAAAATTGGTAAATATGACTGCTCATATTAGATTTGTCTTCAATTTTGCATATGTGTAGGCTAAAAGACTTTGATGTGGTGCTCAAGATGAAATGCCTCGAGCCATCTCACGAAGCAGCCACACACCTCAAGCGAGTCACTTGACTCAATGAGCAATATACAATGAAAAGGAATGTTGCAGCCATCAATCAACTCAAGATGTTGGGGGTGGAAAATATATTTTAAATTTCTAATAACACATTTGTGCAGTAATGAAAACAAACAAAAGCATAAACTTGCTCCCTCACCTACACCCATTTGTAAGGAATGAGTGAAAGGACTCTTGGATAATCAAATAGAATTCAAAGAAGTGATGATTAGTTTGTTTAAAGAATATGAGTGAATTAGAGCCTCTAAATTAAAAGCAGTAACTTTTTTAAGACCAAAGTATTGCTGAAAAAGCAAAAATATGTAGTATAGATTCTTCTTTAAGTAATGGTAAAAGATCAACAGGGGAAGTTTACCAGTCATCAACAAGATGTATCTCAGCCCCCTTCCCCCATCATTCAACTCAATGGTGAAAAAAAAGAGAAAAAAGCTTAAATTTACTGGTACCATTATTTTAGAAAATTAAAGTCAAGCACCAAACTAACCTTGCAACAGTCTTGATGAGTCTTTTCAAAATCCCTGTAATTTGTTGGACTCATTAATTTAAAAAATTAAATTCAAAGACCAAACTAACCTTGCAGTGATCTTGACGAGTATTTTTAAAAGCCTGTTTTCGCGCTAAAAGAATCCTGATAAGACCGATGTGATGGTCAGCATGAAGATGACTAATGTAAACAGCATGAAGGTGCTGTAAGAAGTCATCTGCTGCTGAGGAGGCACCCATGTATCGAACTAATTGACCGTAAGTTCCTTCTCCACAATCAAGTAGCATTATAGAACTGGGACTGAGTAGAAAAGATGAAAATTAAATATTGGTTCTTAATCTTCAACCATTTTCTCACAAAATGGTTTTGGTGGGCATCAAAGCGATAAAAAACTAACTCTCCCACCCAACCATCAATATCTGCAGACATCAGCTGCTTTACATAACATCCTTTTCAGGGTCACCATAGTAATGGCATCCCAGACTATACAGAAGACAAAATCCTCCCCAGCCTTTAACCCTGGCAACACACCAAAGTCACCTAATACCCCTATGTCCAGGAGGCATTGACACCCTCACACAAATCTTCAATCACTCTACAAAACTCTTTCTCAAGCCAAACAAACCCCCCACTGATCTCTACCCTGCACCCTTTCCAAAATCATGGAACGTCTAGTATTAATTAAAATCAACACACATCCTACTAGATCACCTAACCTTTACAAGAAGTCTTCTACCTACTAATATCACCTCCCACAAGCAAGTAATGGTAACAACAGACATAATCAAAGCCTTCAACACATCCTCATTACCAAAATACTAAACACCAGCGCTTGAACCTAACTAAAAAAAGACTTGCCAACTTCCTCACTGATGAAAAGCATAAGTAATACAGCAGGGCATGCAATCGAGAACACATCATGCACACGATGAAGCCCCACAGGAATCCATAGTCTCCCCAACTCCTTTCAATCTTTTATTTCCACACCTCTCACTAAATCACACAGCTATGCTGATTACATTACCATCCTCACTGAACATTCAAACAGCTTGCAATCTACACCTCTACAGCACAAGACTTGAACACATTGCAATAGACCCTAATGACCATCTCCCCTTTAAAATCTTCTGTTACAATTGTTACAACTCACAAATTGGAGTAAAACAAACACCCCCCCTCATCATTCTATCCAAAACACACTCCCATTAAATATAGAGCATCTACACTGTTAAATATCACAATAAACACAGGGCTAACTTTTGAGCAACACAAAAACACAAGATTATAAAACTGAACACATTCCAAGAGATACATAAAGGCAATACAAGGAATTCATCATCCACACAATATCTGACCCTCATTTGCCATGTTCGGATGCCAAACCCTGCATCCACTCACCTTAGCATACTGCAGAAGACAGAAAACAAAGCACCGCCTGACCACATCCCAATTAACCACTAAAACTGTGACTTAAACCACTATCTAATCTACCTGTGCAAAACCATTAGCATCCTCAACAACAAAGCATGAGCAAAACTTCAAGAACATACTTGAATGAGATCATGCGAGGAATCTGCAATCAAGCCATCATTACACACAAAACTATCCACATAGACATAACAACATGGCATCCAATCACTCAGTCCAAAACACCTCAATGCAATTCCACCAGATACCAACCAGGAAGAAACAGCCCTCCAGCATCAAACATGGGTCACCCTGGCAAGGTTCCAGTGCAATCACTGCCAAAACTACATACAAATACCACACTGGCATGACTGATGCAGACATCTGCTCTTGCTGCCACCAGGAATGACAGTTCAACACATTCGCAACATGAATGACAAGAACAAGTGAGACAAACCCTGCAGATACAAGGAATGCCACATCTCTGAAAGTACCCTGTTCGATGGGTGGAGTTCATCAAGGTTGCTGGCCTAAAGGGTGGACCTTACCTGGGGTCAAAAGTACTTTTTATCTCTTACTTAATCTTTTTCCCTTTACAATTCTATTCTTTTCTCTCTCTCTCACTGGGGGTGTAATCCCCTCTCCCAAAAATGGTAAGGGTTTTACCACAGATCAGCACTATTTATTTGAGGTATTTTATTTCACAGTAGGGACCTCAAATTTAATATGCATCTGAACCATGGGTCGATACAGAGTATGGTAGCTGCCACAAAATCAACCCTCCAATCATGATTCCATCTGGCAATTAATCATATTCAATGTAGCTTAACTCCCCTCATGTTAGAAATGGTATCTCCACACAGCCAAAACAAGTGAGGAAAGTAGAGTATGGTATGGCGGCTCAGTGGAGACAAAGCATGAATAGGCATACTTGGAGCTCATAGTTCAGGGGATGGAAAAACCTCTGAGACACAACTATATTCCTAAGCCTTGGTTAATTTAAGGCTTTCCATTTGTAGTTCCTCTTATTTATTGTAACATAACATCAAGGTTTTTTGGCATCTTAAGAGAAAATGGTACCAGTTTCTACCTAATATACACTGAAGTGCTCAGTCATGGGATATGTACATAGTATCATGTAGGACGCCCTCTAGCATGGTGAATGCACCAACGGTTCCACAAGTGGATGGAAGACATATGGAGAGATGTGAGCTGTGATGTCTCGAGAGCTGACCACAGTTCCCTGATATTTAGAGGAGCTGAATCTTTGGTGTGAATAAGCCTGGCCACTACATACCATAAATATTTAATTGGATTCATTTTTGGTGAATGTGGTAGCCACACCACTGGTTGGAGCACTCCAAAATGCTCCCTCCTCAAACCAATTACACTAGTCAACAATGATTTTGCTACTTTGGTATTAGCTTGTGATTTATACTAAATCGAGTATGCTGATTCTGAATCTGTAATCAGTATTGCTCTAGCATGTAAGTTTCCTGAGTTACACACATACTTTAGTTACACATATGGGCAGTGTTGCTTCGACTACCATAGTGAGAGGATGTGTTGTGCGTGTTTGGTTCCTGCGTTACACTCCTGCTTTATCATGGTGTCAAATTTAGCCATTATAGTAGTGGTGTTGAAATGGTATTTACAAACAGTAATTAATTGAATTTTTCTTTCAGATTTATCTCTCAATTAATTTGTAAATGAAATAAGATTGTACAAAAGTATATAACAGGATATATACAAACTAAGTTGAAAACATGAATCGGCGAGGATGTATAAATGGGCCAGACAACTTTTGTTATATCTGTGGAAGATATACTATAAGCAACCAGCAGAAAAATTAACCTAAAAGAGTGAAAACTGCATACAATTATTATTTTGGTTGTAAAGTTAGTGACTAAGACAAGCCCTGGGCACCTCACAAATCTTGTACTGTGTGTTATACAGAATTCACACAGTGGTTAAATGGCAAACGGAAGGGTATGCCTTTTGCTGTACTAATGGTGTGGCATGAGCCAACAAATCATGTTTTTGATTGCTACTATTGTATGACAAATATTGCGGGATTCTCAAATAAGAACAAGTCAAAAATTGTATATCCAGATTGTAAGTCAGCTATAAAACCAGTCCCCTATAATATGGAGATGCCAATCCCAGTTCCTCCATCAGCTAGTGCAGTTAAAGAAGATGATTTATCACCTGAAGAGGAGGATAACAATGATAATGAAATATATGAGGATGATTCTAAGGAAAAGAAGATCCAGTTGATAAATTAAGAAAGATTGAATGATTTGGTGAGGGATTTGTCAATGACAAAGGAGAATGCAGAACTGTTGGTCTCCAGACTACAACAATGGAATCTTCTAGACGACGGTGCAAAAATATCTACTTTCCATAAATGCCATGAGGCCTTAGCTGCCTTCTATAAAAAAGATGGTGTTTGTTTCTGTACTGATGTTAATGGCCTCATGAATCACCTAGGAAATGGTCATTTACCTGATGAATGGAGATTATTCATCGATGCAAGCACTGCTAGACTCAAAGCTGTGTTGCTACACAATGGTAACAAAAACCCTTCAATTCCTGTCACACTTATTGTTGGAATGATAGAGACATATGACTCAATGAAATTTATTTTGGAAGGTGTTCATTACTCGCATAATAAGTGGAATATCTGCGGTGATCTAAAGGTAATTTCTTTACTTCTTGGATTGCAGCTAGGATATACAGCCTATGGAGCAGCCGTGATGACAGGAATCATTATATTGTCAAAAAGTGGCCTGAAAGAGAACACATAGTTGGCTGATACAATGTGAAGAACATGCCTTTGGTACATCCACACAAGATTTACCTTCTACCACTTCATATCAAACTTGGCCTAATCACAAATTTTGTTAAAGCAATGGTCCATGGTTCTGATGGATTCCAGTATGTAGAAGTCTAAATACTGTGTACATAGGTTTACGCAGAAACACTCCTGACACAAAACTGCACGCCCTCTCGCCTAGAATTCTCAGTTGCCCTTTTTCGCACTGCCGTAAACTCCGAGATGGCTCGAAGGCGTCAAAGAAATATCATCGGCCCAAAGATGAAAAAGAGGTCTTTTGCGCGACTATACAGATTTTACGAGAATTCAATTCGCTCTCTCGATTTTGCTTGTGGGAGGAATAAAAGGAAGACATCTTCCTGGAATCAGGCAGAAGCCCTTGGACCTACGTTGAGTTTGTGTGAAACTAGATCCACATAAGAAACCGTTCGCCCGCTGCAAGGAAGGAACTTCTCAGGGAATTGGTTGTTGCCATCCCGGTACTTGTAGATGCCAAACTTCTCCCAGCTCTCCCCCCCCCCTTCAGAATCTGAGGTTACACAGGACCTCCCTCTGCAGATTACCCTAGATATAGCTAGGTTATCAGCTTTGGCTACCCACTCCAGGAGCTGAATAATCGGACAGGTACTTCGAGGAAGAAGCCGGATTGAGTCACCGCTTGGCTCACCTTCGTGATCTGGCAAAGGATCAGTATATCACCGGTCTAGGATTACCCTCTCATTCGGTAACCTCAGGTGGCCGGACTAGGTGCAATCATCGTTACCAGAAGAAGATCTTCACCGCCCCCTCCTTCAAAAATACTTACGAACTCAAAGGTATCGTTAATTGAATTATTCCCTCCCCTAACTTCACCAGTTTATTTGTGTACTAGAATTCTCATCCTGAACCCATACCCTTGAATATTAGAAGTGCTTACTTAATTCAGTGTTTAACTCAATAATAAATTCCCTTCATTCTGTCTGATGTCATTAAGACGCAAACATCCCAGTGAGTAATCTGCAAGTAATCCCCATGACATTTTTGTAGACTTATTTATTCAGTGGAAGATTAATCCTATTTATATTTATATACGCTGTGTTTATTCCAAATTCATGTACATTAAAGATTATTTTATATATATGTGTGTTTAACTAATTTGGATGATCCACTCGACTTAAAACACATTATTCCACCGACCTGCCCATGGTTGGCTTATACTGAGAGGAGAACACACTCAGGGGATCAAATGGATACGCACCAGGGTTATTCTTATTCACGGAAAGTGGCTAAGGTAGGTGTATTGGATACGTTTCACCTCCGCTTCACCTTGGTGCAGTAATAAAATATATGCCCAGGAAGTGGGACTGGGATTACCCACTCACTAAACCTCAACACAGTATCTCAAAGAGAAATTTGGTGCAAAGAAAACTGATGCTAAACTTAAAGCTGGCATTTTTGTAGGGTCTGAGATCAGAGAATCGATACGTGACAGGGAGTTCACAAATAAACTAACTCCACTTGAGTTGGCAGCATGGAATTTATTTGTCCATGAAGTGGAGAACTTCCTTGGTAATCATAGGGCTGAAAACTATGAAGAACTAGTGGACAACATGCTAAAAGCATATAAAGGAATGGGGTGTCGGATGTCTCTTAAGATACATTTCTTGCATTCACATCTAGGTTTCTTTCTATCTAATATGGGTGATATTAGTGATGAACATGGGAAAAGGTTCCACCGAGATATCGCAATGATGGAAAGCAGGTATCAAGACTGCTTCAATGAAAACATGATGGGTGACTACTGCTGGTTCCTACAACAGGAGGATCCTATATCCATGTGCAAGAGCAAGAGTCTCAAAAATTTTTGAAGAAATTTATAGTTAGGTGAGTACTACATATTTTAGATGTAATACATATCTTGTCTGGGTCTGCAAAAGGATATTCATAATGCCAAATAGGGTGCCCCAATTCCAAACCTTTGCCCAGAAATACTCATTCTTCTCAAACTCATAATAATTATATCATTAATTAATCCAAGGTAACAAAGTGAGCCATATAGCCTAGTTGCATAACTCAGGAACCTTATGTGCTATGAAAAATCTGAGCACAGATTTGAAATCAGCGCACCAAAATTAGTTAAGTTACAACAACATTTACTCAAGTAGCAGAGACAAAGTTAAAATTTGTTGGCTAGTGTTATGGGCAATTTGGGCCTGATGACATGGTGCATTATCCTGCTAGTATACCCCATCGTTTTGAGGGGTACATGAAATACATGAATGGATCAGCAGACCCAACCCATGCCATGTGTGAACACACCTCAAAATATGGGACAACCACCAACCTGCCTGGCACCTTAGTGACAAATGGTGTCTGCACCACACTCAAAACAACTGGACACCACATGTTGCAAGTACTCCAAGTTTCAATTAGTGACATCATGAGACCAAGTGCACTGCTGTGTCCAGTGTCATGAGGTTAATAGGGGCACTTTGGTGGGCCTTCTTCCATATCCCATGGAAGGTAAAGAATGCAGTAGTGACCTGATGGATATGCGTCTGGTACTTCCTGCATGAATCTGGATTTTATTTGAGCCGATGTTGCTTGTCTGTTACCATGGACAATTCTAGATGCGATGCCACTAGTCATGACCATTAAGCATCTTTGTTCAGTAATGAGGTATTCTCGGTACACACGACACTTGATCAAGGGATATTGAATGCCCGAACATTTTTAGAAATGGAGTGGCCTATCCATTGGCATCCACTATCATGCCCCATTTCAACTCCAATAATTCACATCGCTTGTCCATGAGCCAGTGAGAAGACAAATGATACAGGTTTGGGAATTTCAATGACCACAGTATGACAGCACTGCCCACTATTACCTTTACATAATGCTATCCCATGAATTTTGGCACTTCAATATGCATACCAAAGAGTAATAGTGTTGGTGTTCCCAAATTTTAAATGGCCCCAAAATATTTTGCAAACTAAAGCTTTAATCTTTTCCAGTACAAAACAACCTCTCTCATTTTTTCAGTGCTAAATCAGCCATTTATATAAATCCCTCAATGGAAGACCCCAAGTACTTGCTCAAAAAAACACTCCATATACACATATCATCTACCTGTCCTTTTGTCAGTCTCCTTTCTTTCAAACATTAACTCACATAATCCATATCATATATTTAATAGAAGAAATACATGTAAGACAGATTTTCCAAGTATATAATTAAAAATTGCTAATAAACAAGATTTAGCAGGCGACAAAAGAATTCAACTAATAATAATTTCAGTTATTTAATATTTTGTGGCATATCCTTGTTTGCAATAATAGCATGAACATTATTCTAATAGGTTAATATTAGCTTTCACTCTTCTACTCAAATCTCCCTCAAAGAGGCAATGTTCTGTGGGTTTCTCTTTCAGTTTGCAGCCTTCAGTATTCATTACAAATGATCAATAGGATTGAGGTCTTGCGATTGATTGGCTATGGAAGGAGGTTTATTTTATCTATTCTTAAACCATTCTGGAATTAATATCCATTGATGTAGGCTGTAGAATTTTTTCACACTTAGGAGCAGCTTTTCCTCCAGTATCTTTCAATATGTGACATCATCCATTTTCACATCAATGATATGGAGTGCTGTCATGCCATGTGCAGTAAAGAAGTCCTAAACCATGAGACTACCTCTTCCGTGTTTCACAGTTGGCATGTTGTGCTTAGAATCATAGGCAGTTACTTCTACCCTCCAAAGTGCAAGTGTAAGTCCAAATGCAACAAGTATCATTTTGGCGAAAAAGTTTGATTTTTTAATCTCATCTTACCATTATATCATTACTCCAAAATTCACTTCACTTTTCAAGATGCTCTCTGGCAAACTTTAAATGCTTTGTTACATACTTTTTATTAGGAAATGGAGTTTTACAGGGAGTGAAAGAATGCAGATCATTATGATGTAGTTCTCCAATAAAAGTTCTTTTATTCACTTTAGTCCTTGACAATTCCAGATCGCTTTGAAGCTCTCATAGTAATTATTGGATTACACTACCCAACACTAACATTATTGTCTTTTTTTTTAAGCTGATTTAGGACAATTTCAATGTGCTAAATCCAAAAATCACATTGGTATTGCTCAATCAGGTTAACCTTTTGATTTATCTCCATATTTTATATTTTTTTACATATATAGGTATCTTCTATTTATATGCCAAAATCTTTTTTATTTCTTTAAACAAATTCTGAAGAGTTTACATGCAACAATTTTTTACTTAACTGGTATTTATATTTTGCAGGTGAATGAAATATATTCGGCTAGAAGATCTTGAAAAACTAAGCCTGATGTATTTTGCTACATCTGCAGCGAATATGCAGTTGTTCCTGACAGAAATCCAGTAACAAGTTTCATAAAGCATGCATATTTTGATATGAAACTTGGTGACCAGGATAAAGCTTGTGCACCACATGTGATATGCAAGACATGCACCGAGTATTTACATTGTTGGACCAAGGGCAAGAAAAGTAGTTTGAAGTTTGGAATTCCTGTGGTTTGAAGGGAGCTGACAAACCATGGTATGGACTGCTACTTCTGTGCTATTGATTTAACTGGAATAAAAAGAAAGAACCAGAGCCAACTCAAGTATCCTGCTCTTTAATCAGCATGTCATCATGTAGCTCAATGTGATGAAATTCCAGTACCTGTCTTTGGAGAAATTCCAGACATTAGTGACAAAGATTCCTCCAGTGTTAAAGAAATTGAAGAAGTATTTTTTAATGAAAAAGCTCCACATACTTTTTCCCAAAAGGAACTAAATGATCTAGTTCACAATCCCAGCTTGCAAAAGTCCTCTGCTGACCTGTTGGCATCCAGAGTGAAGAAATATCCTCATCTTTGAAAGTGCTTGCATCACCTTCTACCGCAAGAGACATCAAGAGTATGTCTATTTTTCTCTGAAGAGAAAGACTTGGTGTACTGTACTACTGTACAGATATTGCGTAGCCTCTGCACAATTTTGGAGTGTGACAGTACCAACCCAAAGATTGGAGACTGTTCATTGACAGCAGCAAACGATCGCTGAAATGTATTCTGCTGCACAATGGCAACCAGTTTTCCTCTGTACCCCTCACTCACTTGAATACACTGAAGAAGTATGAAGTGCTTAAGTACATGCTGGAGAAAATTCATTATAATCAACATGAGTGGTTGATTTGTGTTGACCTGAAGACAGGTTCACTAAGTAACCGTGCTTTGTGTGCATGTGGGATAGCAGGGACCAAGCTTAGCATTACATGAAAGACTGGCTTGTATGGGAGGAATTGGTGCCTTGCAGAGCAAGGAACGTCATAAACAACCCTCTATTGGACAGAAAGATGATACATTTCCCACCGCTGCACATCATGCGTGGCTTGATCAAACAGTTCACCCTAGGCTCTGGGCAAGGATGTGCTATGCTTTTCCAGGATTGACCATGGAGAAGTTGAAATCTGGCATCTTTGATGGTTCTCAACTCTGTCAGCTGATCAGAGATCCAGTTTGAAAACTTAATGGACAGTGGAACTGGAAGCGAGGAAGGCTTTCAATCTGGTTATGATGAACTTTCTTGGCAACAAGAAGACCGAGAACTACACAGAACTTGTCACCAATATACTTGGTGCAACATGAGCATCAAAATGCATTGCTTATTCTCTCAATATGATCGGGATCAATGAGTGACAATCAGGGGGAAGAGATTCCACAAGGACATAAAAGAGATGGAGACCAGATATCAGGGATGCTAGGATGCAGTCATGATGGCTGATTACTATTGGATTCTGAAGAGAGACTTCACTACCACTGAGCATTGTAGGAGTTACAAGAAATGGAAGTTCATGCCCTGAATTTTGGATATCCAATTTACATGTACTTACCTTTATCAATGTATATTATTCAATGTACACTAATCAATATTTGTAACATTTAATTAATGAATTGTGTTAGAAAATGTTTTTAAATTAAAAACTAATTTGGGATGAGAAATATCAATAAAAATAAACTGAAAATGTAATTGATTTGGTGAAAAGATCCTATTTTAAAAAATTAACAGCACAAAAACAACTGATCAAAGGAAATGGATATCATTTTTGGATTCAGCAGTTCAAAATTGTCCTAAATCAGTTGAAAAAACTAGGACAACTTACAAAGATATTTTTTCACCCAGTGTTATTCCTTAGCTTTCAAAGCATGTAATGTTGAGACCAATCATTAATCTTATTATGAGCAGAGGCTCTTAGCAAGTTGGAGGTGATTCCATACTTCCGATGCTTTTGATTTATAGAACTTACAGTTGCATAAGGCACTTCAACTCGCTCAGAAATAGTCCTAATGGAAAATCCATCTGAATGAAGTTTAATTTTATGTTGTTGAATAGCTTGAGGAACTTCTTTGACCTTCAGCATTGCTCAAGGCAAACATCCTTCTTCTATGGATTCTTATCAATGAATGACGGAGCTAATATTTGGCAGTTTATATCAGTTTTGTTTCAAGAAATTTCTTGAATCTTCGATCTTACCCTTTTCATTGAATTTATAAGATTTCTTTTGTTTAATAACAATATTCTCACTTGTTATTAGAGTGGTTGAATACTTTTGTCACTGGCTAAATTTTGTTTATTAGCCATTGTTGTCATATTCAAAGAAAATGTCTTGTGTATATTTCTTCGGTTAAATTTAGGTATACTGAATTCCTTTTAGTTTTATAACCAGACAAAAGCACAAAATATTTCAGAAATATTGGAAATTTAAGTGTGTAAATAGTTGTATCACCTCACTGTATATACCTCATACCAAGTTGTTTCTCTCACTGCCTTTTGAGCACTGGATGTTCCTAATATTGTTCATTTGTACTGCTCTCACTTTTGAATTTTCCTTCTCCTTCCGTACCATGGTTTAATTCTCATACACAATGACCAGTATAATCATAACTGAGGGAGTTGCCAATCTAGTTTTAAAGCTATAGGAATTCCACTCGCAAAAAAAATCCATGTAAATTTACACGCATGGTGCCTTGTTATCAAGAGCTTTCCTCAAGGGGTTGGGTTAGTGTGCATCAGCGAACTACTAAGCAATTGGCCCACCTGGCCATGAGAACCTGTTGTTTTGTCTCATCCAGTAGGGATTCCTGATATGTAGGGCATAAAGAGTACCCATACCATTTTCCAATGCATGTTGTGAAAGGCAACAAGCTCAGATATAGTAGTCTAGCCTGGGAAGAAAGGCACCAGATTTGTTCTGTGAATGGAATACAAAATGACATGGTGATGCCCATAGCAAATATAACTGGAATGATTCATTAGTAACTTTGGAAAATAAGCAAACCTGAGATGAAGGGCGATGCCAGATGTATTTCGTGTCTTGTTTGGAATACATGATCCCGTTCCTAGAAACAAAAGACGTGGATGATCCAGGTTTTTCTCTGTTTCGGAAATGGTACTTTTTATCTTTTCAACTTTTGCTTGAACCGCTTCAGAAATCAATTTAAATCCCTCAGTTTCATAACATTCATTAATGAATTCTTTAGGACAGATTGTTACTCGCTTGGAACTGAAATAAACAAGTAAAAACTTTCATATAAATATAATTTATTGTCTTTGCCAAATATTTTCCAACATATTCATAAGATTTAGTATTTACACTTACGTGTCAATTGCTAGGTGAGGTCTGATATGATATATGAGACATGAAAATGCCTGGTAGCAATTTTCCCCAAGAGGGTTTGTGAGAGAACCATTTGAAATTTGTTTTCTTTCACACACTATAACTTTACTGTTTGATTCCTTGATCGATTCCATCTTTAGCCTTTTTGATGCATTTCCACAAGTGTTACTGTGACACTTGGAAATAATGTTGGAATCATGCAAAAGAGGAAAAGAATCAGGAAAAACATGATTAAGTTTATACTGAACTTTGTGCACCCTTTCAGAGCCCATACAATGACTGCTCTCATTGATAAAAATGTGAGATGTGGTTGAAGGAAATGCATTGATCCACTTGATGTAACGCTCTTCCTCAACAACTTCTGGTGGTGTGAAATGAATGATGACACTGGCTACATCATCTTTCAGGGCATTTGATTGATGCTTCAGCAAAGCAGGACTGGTCAAAAGAGAAGCCAAGTGAGATGTGGACGGAATCTCTACAACTGAAAGCGAGATAAACAATCACTTAAATATCCTTGCTTTGGTTTTCAAATGAGGAGTAAACCATATTATGTTTTGAAAATTTACATAAATATTTACATGGTGAAAAATAATAAAACCCATGTTACTTATTTTGTAACATGCTTCCAATTCAACTGAATCCAAGAATGCAAACTCAGTGAGCAATGAGCACAAAGGCATCAATACATTCGCTGCCTCAGCCCTCAGGCTGTTCTCTAATCTCTGGATCTGGTATAATGGGTCCCTGCCCAACTTTCAAAACTCTCTTCCTCTTTCACTCCCCTTGCATTTTTCCTAAGAAGAGTGAGGATGATCCAGCCTTCCCCACTCTTTTACAAATTGCTGAGGACATAGAACTCAACCCTGGTCCGCCCTCTTTCTCATGCCACACCTGCCACCGCAAAATCCACAGGAGCCAGGGCTCACTAAAATGTAACAAATGCAAAACACACACACACTGCTCGAAACACACTCTATAGATCACTATACCATAAACTGGACTTGCACTGGATGCTTTCAGATACCCTAAACACCTAGAGAAAATAAGCCTTGAGAACACATCTTGACCTCCAACTAAATATTTGCTGTATCTCCCACAAACACATTGAACTACAAGACTCCTACACAAACGCAACACTCATATAGCACTCCTCCAAGAATTAAACTTGGCACCACAACAAAGACTTCCCCACTTTACACCAATAAACCACCCTTAGACTGGATTTCACCCACAGAGAGTATGGATTCATAACAGTACACAACTACATTCCATTCACTGAAACCACCTTCAGACAAAAACATAAATAATGATATCATGAAAATACAATCCATTAGAACAAAGATCAAAAGCTCAGAATACAACCCGATAAACATATACATCACCCACCATCCTCCGCATAGTACCTTGAAATCACACACCTATTCATCTGAGGTGATATTAACGCACACCACCCATTCTGGCTCAGAACACAAATAGCAGACATCACCCAGATAAAAGAACAACTTCACTCACTCATATCATATGCAACACACCCCTAACAACCATACAACCCCTCCAACACATACAAAATAGCACATCCCTCTGCTCACTTCACCTATACACCAGAACCATATGCAACACTATAGTCAAACTCCTTTCAGACCACCTATCCATTATTATATCCTTTCAAACCATGCACCCACAACCAACCTCTTTCAAAACTACATATATAAACTACAAAAAATCAGACTGCAAAGCTAAACTATCTCTTGCTAGAGAGAACACTAGATTACATTGACAATACCATCACACAAGCAAGCAGTAAATTCATCCCCCACAGCCCCGGAAAAACATATAACCCCAATTTCACAGAGGAAATAGCAAACTCAAAAAGCAGCGTAACATTCTAGGACAAAACAGGGCCCCCTCACAAGAAACACAACACATGCATTTACTCCCATATCACCTACCTAAGAACTAAACAACAAACAAAAACTGGAACCAATACATTAACACACAACCATAAACCAAACTCAAACTAACTTTATATAACCATAAAGAAAATCCACACATCCTGTTCTACCCCAGTCTCCACCCTCCAGTCATTAGTTACCAGAAGCAAGCAAATTGAAACACCTAGACAACATTGTAACATTCTCATGAAACAGTAATTATACATTATCTTCCTCCCAAAGCACAGACAAAACAAATCCACAAAATAATCAAGAGCACACACAAACACCTAGGCAATAAAGCAATCTCAGCCATCACAGAAGTTATTAACCATTCATAGCTCAGCAACATATTCGTCTCAATCTGTTTTGTAGCTAACTTCAAACCAGACAAACCCCTCAAACAAAAAAACAACTGTTACAGCTGAATCTCACTTCTGTGCCCACTATCAAAAACCCTCAAAAAACAAACACATCAAAGAATCAGGTTAAATATACCTGTCACAGACACAGCACTGTTTTCATGAAAGAACACTCAACCAAAACCCTCCTCACCAAAATCATACAATTAATGCATTCAAACCCCCCCCTCCCTCATGTACATTCTATCCAGATCTTGTTGAACAAATTGAACAGAAATGCCATCCCTTTTTCACCTAAGTGTTGAAGCATGGCATACATGAAATTGTCCTGACCAAGCACAGTGTCAATGCATGAAGCAAAAGTTGAATGCAACTCTATCAATATAAACATGACATTGAAGGGTTTTCTGCTTCTGGAGGTAAAGTCCAGTCAGCATCCTTCAGCAACATCACAACATGCATTAAAGGCTGGGAAAGCAGCATCCTGGGTAGAGACTGCTGAGAAATCAGCCTTGAAAGAATCCATGATATAAGCATAGTCTGCGATTGTGTTCCCATTCTCCTGGAGAAAGGGAATGGGGGTCCTGTGAGAACTTAAGCCAAATCCTTTTGACTCACTTCCACACCTCTGCTAGAGGAAGAGAGACAGGGATGCTTTGAAACATACCGGAACCTAGCCCTAGCTTGATGAGATTCACCCAGAGTGAAATCATTCGAGTGGTGCTTATAGTGCATGATCCAGGTCTCACACTTGGCTGACCACCATGGAAGCAGTCATTGTGAAAAATTGCCAGACATTCTAGGTAAAGTAGTTAGGCCCACAGTGATGAGGTTGCTGGAGAACTCAACAGCCTCATCCACCAACCTAAACTCCTTGACTGGGATAGAGAAATCAGGCGGCAGCAGTCCAGAAAATGATATTTGAATGGGAAAGTGATCACTACCATTGAGGTAATTGACCATCTCCAACAAAAAAATTCAGGCTGTGGATATGGAGAACACATAGATCTAGATAGAAAATTAAGCAGTTCTCAGGCAGTGATGCGTGAACTCATCCACATTTAGGACACCTATCTCCAGCTCGTAGATCAGGTTGGCAAAAATCTGACTCACTGAGATTGATAGAGTAGTCTCCCTAGAGTGGGTGTCTACAGTTTGAATCCTCTAGCAGTAGAAAGGGTCTCAGGAATTGTACCATGATGCGGTGGAAGTCTACTGCAACAAAGTCGGCTGATGGTGGAATGTACACACAAATAACAATATACCTCATATCCAAGTGTAGCTACACTGCTACTGGCTGAAAGGAGGTATTTAAAGCAAAGAGAAGAATGGAGACATCACGCCGGATGTAAATTGCTCATCCTTCTGTCTGGCTCCCATCATGTGGTGGTGGGGCCGCAAAACCCTTATAACCCGAGAGGGTGGGTGGGGGAGCATGTGCCCAGCATTGTCTCATGCAAAAAGATGGTTGACAGGGAAGGGCAGGAGCGAGCCTCCGCAGCTCCTCCCAATTGATATTAAGTCTGCGGCAATTCCATTGAAGGAATATGCCCTTCAGGCCTTGCTCGGAGTAAATGCGGTGGCCCTGCAAGAATGGCTGTACACTTGTTGGAGGTAAAATTCAAGGTGCTGTTGGCCCAACAAGGTGTTGCCACTTTCAAAGACTTAGAGGGGGAGGTTGGGCTTGCCATGCAAGTCTTTTCTTCCCTCTGGCTAGAAACCTTTGGCAAGCAAGGATACCTCTTTTCAAAGATCTACCGTCTCCGAACCATTCCCACCTAGGCCAGCCTTGGGTAGGGGTGTATGAGCCAAAGCTTGTTTGGTGCTGTCCTCCTTTCGCGGGGGAAAGGGGGGTGCAGATTAGGGAACCATGGAAGAAGGCCTCATGACCACCTTCAGGGGTGTTGCAACTTGAGAGTCTTAACAAATTGTTGGATGTGCGCAGCTGTCCGTTTCACCTTACAGGAAACAGTCACAGTCATTTGAGGAGGAGGGGGGGCTGGCTTTAGCCCAGACTGAGTGTGAACCCTCTGTGCCACCAGCTCTATGAGGAGAGTGCCTGGGTTGGGTAGAACCCGCAGAAGGGTTCCAAATGGGCACAAAAACGACTGTGCTGGAAGGCCTGGAGGGGGCAGGAGCAGAGGGTGCCTTCATAAAAATTGAGGCAAAAGAGGTGCACTAGGTCCAAGTCCTTAGACTTGCGGAATGAGAGATGATCCATAGGCGAATAGCCAGGATTTCCTTTTCCAGGAGATACGCATCATATTGCTTCGAAGAAGCGGGGTGCGGGTCTTCAAGATTGACACATGGCCATACACAATAGGGATTTATCGTCTACACCCTTGGAGTAACTTACACAGACTTCAGGTAAGTCCGAATCTGCATGTCTACAGGAGCGATTTGTATGGCCAAAGCGGTGGCAGTGGCACGAATGCTTTCATGCGGTAGCGATACCAAGCGGCACGCACCGAATCAGGGAGCCACCGCGGTCGAACATGCCGAAGAGTGTAAGGATGGGTCCCGAGGCCTTTCCCTGTTTCTCATCACACGTTCGACCTTGATCGCTTCATGGTCGACCAGCTCTAAGGTGATGTCTTCTATGGATTAGTCCTAGAGTTCAGTCGCATAAACTACTCCTTTCACAAAGTTGCTGGTAGAATGCATCACACACGCCGGCAAGTCATTGAATGTCCAAAGGGCAATAATCATGGTCACCTTGGAAGGGTCCAACGGATTTGTCAGAAGGCTCCCGTCCGAGAAACGGGTCACCTTCGGCTCTCTATAATCAAGTTAGCTAATGCTCTCTTCTGATGGATCATGTTGCCATTGGTCAACATGCTGCCATCAGTTGAGCGAATAATGAGAAAGCGTTTGAACTCAGCTGGCTCGAAAACACCAGGTAGTCTCTCTCAATGAGGGGCTCCGACGTAATCGCGGGTCGGCTCGGCGCACTTGTAGCTTTGGTCTTGATCTAGGCCCGGCCACCCACCTCACCCGGGGGAGCATCGGTGCCGGACGTGTCGATCTTGGCCTGGTTATAGCTTGCAAAATGGCAGCGGACCCACCCATCTTCAGAGCTCCCGTAGAGGGAGAGGAACCTGGAGCCCTTAAGTCAGATGGACGAGCCTCAGCAAGATCCTTCTTTGAAATGAAGAAGGCCTTGGCTGTCAAAGTCATCAGCCGGGGAAGGGCACTCTACTCCTTGAGTCACCAAGGGTCCCAAGACATCTGAGGAAAAGCTTGCAAAGGGGTGGACTCAGGTTCGGTGATTGGTGTGGACTGATGATACACAAATGCAGGATGTTAGTGGGCACGGATTGACGGGCCCTGCTATCCCTTGTCTCCCTAAGGGGGTTGGCCCTATCAGGCCACTCACACTGAAGCGGTGAATTTGGGCAAACTGTTTGCTCTCTTAGCAGTCCCCTGTGAAAGTAAGGGAGAGACTGCCACTGGAAAACAGATGGAGTCGCCGGGGTGAGGGGGGGGAGTTAAACACACCTATAGGCCTAGGAGAGGAGTAGACCACCTCTCCGGTAGAAGATGGTTGGAGGGGCTGCAGAGAAAGCACAGGGGAGACCTCCTTTTCTGCTTTGGAGCTGCCAAAGCGGCTCCGTGGATGGTAAAGTGGGGGGTGGGGGTAAATGGGGATGGGGTTTTGGTATTCTACATGGCTGTAAGCAACATTTCACTACCCCTGTCTGTGACAGCCAAGACTGACCCCAACAAGGAAATGGCAGTACTGGGTGTCTTTGATTGGCCCCGGCTGCTATCACTGGGTGGTGTGATATATGCCTTCTCCACCACCCCTTGGGAAAACCAGGATCAAGTCCTACATGTAGCGTGGTAGGCTGGTCGGGATGACGGATTCAGCTTGGTGACCAGCTTCTGAGTGGTTAGGATCACCATGCCTAGCATCTTGTGATAGGAGTGTTCAATTCCATGGTTCAGGTGAGTGCCAGGTTGTGATCAAGGAGGTCCATGGGCAGGGAGAAGGGCCCAACAAAAGAGTATAGATGAGGTGATTGTAAGGGGATGATGGAAAAGCAGGGATAGTTGGTACAGGAGATGGAGGGCAGAGCGGCTAAGCTAGGACCAGACAGGGTGCTGAATCCTGTCAGCACGGAGTCCAGGAAAGCAAATTGCCATGCCCCTTAGATGGTTGGCAGCCTAAAGAAAAGTATGGACACAGGGGTATGGGTTGGTAGTGGCCAATATTTAACTGCAATTATGGGGGCAGCAAACCAGGGCCAGAGTCAAAGAATCAGGCCTCCTTGTGACTAGTTATGAGCCTGGGTCCAAACCCAGAGGGAGCAGCTCTATCTAGTCAAACCAAATGCTTGGAGGGAGAAGAGAGGTGTTACAGAAGGGGAGAAAGTAGGTGTTAGTGGAAGGTGGAGAGGATAAGCTGAGGCTGGACTGGACATGGTGCTGATTCCCGTCAGCACGGCAGCCAAGTAAACACATCAGTGTACCCCTTATGGGGTAGAAAAGATTTGGAAAAGGATGTGAAGAAAGTATGCATGTTAATCAACCCGGCAAAATGAAACTAACAGGGACGGGGGGCTCACTCCCACACTTCTAATTACAAACAGGAATGAGTGGATGAAAGTTATTCATCACCAGCCTGGGTACCAACCATAGTTGATGGATATCTCCTATACAAGATATAACCAGCATAAAATAGTGCCATCTGCATCGCAAAAGGATTCACAAAAACCACCCCAACAGCAAACCAAAGGTTCTCCCAATCAAGGACCACCTAAACATGATAAGAACACAACTCTTCAGTAAATTCCAATGTCCCCCCACCCTCACTGTCGCAGCCTTCCTGAGAGATGCAGAATTCAAATGAAGAAAACCCAGGGGGATGACAATGTAAGGCTCTCTTACTAGGTACAGATCAATCATACTCTTAAGTTCTCTCTTTTTTGCCCAACCCATGTGTATTTATGCACATGTGCTGAATGTATTTGCTCCACAGGGGATTCTTTCGGCACATAATCTTAACACCCTCTGTTCATTTCATTTTCTCTGGTTGCACCAAAGCTCCCAGTTATCTCCTCTCTCATTCTTACCCATTTATATCTCCTACAACCATTAACCGATAACCATTCTCAATTCCACCTACCACTCAACCCAAGTCATTCCAGCAGTTCTCTTTCTCAGCTTCACTATTACCATTACAGGGTCCACACACTACAACCATACATAGCTTCACCCACACATTCTTGAGTTCACAAATTCTTATCCAACCATTGCATTATACTACTCTCCACTCAAAAGCATTGCCACCCTGATCGCATTTCATTCACTCGAACCCACACTAACTCTTCATTCCCTTTCATGTTTGTCTCACAGAGAGTAAACATTGACAATATCTATTTTAAAGATATTGACTATTCTCATCTTTCTCACATCAAATATATGCCTCACATTCCATACACAGATTAACTTAATTGGCTGGATGAAATATTAAACAAAAAATGCATAATATTACCAATGAAAATAGGCCCAAAGTCAGGTGGTTGAGTTACATCTGCTGCTTTCACAATCTGACCATTGGATAGTGTAATATCTTTACCCCCTTTCAGTTCTCCCATTAGGGGTCCAAAAGGAACACCTAACTCTCGACAGCGATCAGGAAGCAGAGCCCCAGGCTGAAATAAAAAAAAAAGAAGAAATATAAAACTAGTTATATCCTGCATAGTATAAAGTGGCGATATTTACACTCATCAATATTGTATTATAAGAATTTACTGTTTAAATGGCTATGGAGCCAGCATAAATAGTGACAAACTTTTGGTGATGCTCTGCAGATATAAGCAACAGCTAAATTTTTGCATTCAAGACTTTCTTGCAATTTATTTTCTTCTAATGTTTGGTTTTCAGGCAAATAACCTGAGTGTGAAGCAGAGGACACTTTCTCATGAGCATACAGGTCTTGTATTTCTGAAGAAAATTTTTATGGTCTTCTCATTAATTCAAGAGGATGACAATGATCTTATATAAGCTTTAGTTTGGATGTATTTAATTTAAAATGGTTATTTTACTGATAATAAAAAAATATAATCAGTCACCAACCTCCCGCTTCTCGAACGATATCTAAAGATTTGGAGTG
Organism: Ceratothoa steindachneri; assembly: GCA_963969495.1. Classification (NCBI taxonomy): domain Eukaryota; kingdom Metazoa; phylum Arthropoda; class Malacostraca; order Isopoda; family Cymothoidae; genus Ceratothoa; species Ceratothoa steindachneri. The sequence goes on from OZ018339.1 coordinate 3,594,266, forward strand.
ATTGCTGATGTTGCTACTATTTTCAGGCCAAATAGGAACTGTTTGAATACGAAGAGGTCCCTCATCCAAGATGCCCCCATTCTTCTCATAATGGGAGTAGCTAATTTGAAGATCATTAAATCTCATGAAGTGCTTAGTGTCATTGTAGAGAGATTCCTGTTGATTACATAGGGTACTTTGTTTTTTAATTTTCAAATACCTTCCTTTTAGTTTTAACCTAAATAAATGATGCAAAGTTTTATAAAGCAGGAAGACATCACTATTATATTGCCAGTGACATTTTCCTTTTGGCCTTAACTAAAAGAAGAGAATTGTTATGATTTAAAAACATGGTAGGTAGCAATAGAAAAGTAACATAATTATCATTTTAAAACATCGTAAGCATTTGTGCACTAAAATTGTGAAAGATGTTTGTAAAAAAAAAGGGGTAGGGTTAGATGGAGGAAAAAAAAAATGTGAGAAAAGATGCATCTGAATAGCCATAAGAGACCACTTGGGGAGCTAAATAGCAGGAGAGTGCACAACACTCATAAATCGGCCTACCATCTAGAATAAGGGCAGATCCTCTAGTTAGGGTCAAAATTAACACCAATGGCGAAATAGTTAGTCATCAATTTCCACTGGTGGCTGAATGTCCCCCCCCCCCTCCCTAGCCCACCCTGTGGTAGGTTTAGTTTTTGTTTGCCTCAACTCACCTGCAACCACTTGAATACTCACATTTTATTTCAGGCTTCGGTGAAGGATGGAGGACAAAAGATGCACAGAAGCAGTGTCAAACCCCATTTTTTGCCAAAGAGTAACATGTACCTGTATTATACTTTTGTAATTTGTTTTTGCATTGATTTATTTATTTTGATTTAAGTGTTTAGTGTGGAAGATTTTGGTGCATATATTATACTAGTCCTGTTATTTAAAGGGGGGATATATTATAAATAAATATTTGGTTGAGGAATAAATTCTTGCAGTTTTATCAAATTTATTCATTACCATTAACAATTTTAGTAAAACTTCATTTTTAATTGATAACAATATGCAATTTAATCAATAGTGTGTTATTTACAACTTCTTCTCAATGTTCAACTAGTTTCTCGATGCCTCTGCAATAAAAAATCTCTGGATTTTGACTCGAAGAATTTGTCTAACCAGGTTCTTAATTCCACATCAGTATTGAACGAAACGCCGCACAAATTGTTGGAGAGTGATCGGAACAGATGGAAATCTGATGGAGCCAAGTCTGGCAAATATGGAGGATACGGCTGGATTTCCCAATTAAGTGTTTGGATGGTGTCTTTTGTTATATGGGCAATGTGAGGATGAGCATTGTCGTGTTGCAGAAGGACTCCATAATGTTAATGAGGTCGCTTTTCACGAATAGCTTTGGCGAGTCAATACATTTGTTGAACGTAGAGTTCTGCATTGACAATCTCGTTGTTCGAAGGAGCTCATAAAGAATGATGCCTTCACAATCCCACCGCACACACAGCATTGTCTTTCATGGATGAAGTTCTTGATTTAATCGTGGAAGTGTTTTTTTTATTGGGGCTAAGCCATTGTTTTCGATGGTTCATGTTGACATAAACACACCATCCATGAGTAGCCTTGTGACGAGCAAGCAAACGTGCAGCAATCGTGGAGCGTTGAAGTTTGTTGCTTTCGTTCAAAGCATGCAGAACCCATGCACCAAGTTTTTTAACTTTCCCCATCGAATGAAGGTGATTCACTACAGTTTTCTGATCACAAGCCAATTGTACAGCCAATTCTCTAGTCGATTGATGAGGATTTTCATGAAGAAGGTCGTTCAATCGATCTTCGTCCAACTTAATGGGGCGACCAGAACGTTCATCATTAAGATTGAAATTGCCGTTTTGAAACTTGAAAACCACCATTGATCTGTCCTTTCGATAAAGCATTTTCTACGTACACTGCACAATTATCGCGACGAGCTTTGGCTGCATTTACATTGATCCTGTCTCGATTGAAAATGAATAACAAGTGTCAAAAATGTGCCATTCTTTCAACTTGACATTCCATTTTGAGGGTACAGAACAAAAATGAAATTAACACAACTTTTAAATAAACCGCAAAACCTTATTACTCAACTTCAAGACGTAGCCTAAGCAAAAGCCTAATAGTCTACCCTGTTAAGAGATGTAGCCTAACCTTTGCAAATTTTGCTCTCATTATTTATTATTGTTTCTTAATATGTGCACAAATCACATCAACAAAACTTAAATCAACACAACATTAAAAAAAAACGCAAGAACTTATTCTTCAACCTAATATAAATATCCACATCTCCTTCCAGTCTCGGAGGCATCTCATGAGTGAGTGAGTGGACTTTGGTGTTGGGTGATTGCCATAATCATCCTCTACAACCCCTTTATATCTTAAGGACAAAGCTACCCATCCTATTTCCCATACCATTGACCCTTCATAGCAATGGGCTGTTGGACAATTTCATTCAGTCAGGGTTCTTTCTCAGACAGAAGAACCCAAGCATGCCCCCTTCACAAACCACCCATAATTTTTGTTTATTATCATTATTTACCTTAAATTAACCTGAGCAAAAAAAATAATGAGGGCAACTGTGCTAGAAAGTTTTATTTCATGAGGTTATAAAAATAAAAGATTTGGATTTTAAATAAATTTATTATCTCCTGGTGGCTGCTAGTGAGGACACAACCACCTAAATTACAAAAAAAAGTATTTGTAAACAAGGTTAATTTAAACAACTAAAAAAAATAATTAAAAGAAAATGATCAAAAAACATGACAAACATATTGTCGTAGAATTGCTCATAGTCTGGTCCAATAATTATTCTAGTCCTTGATCTGGACACACCGCTTTTGTTTAAGTCGATGGTATTGACCCTATGACTCAATCTAGGATCATATATATATATATATATAGGTAGGCTTTAATTCCTACTGAACGTGCGAAAGCTGGTTAGAGGCGGGTTGTGCTGTAGCCAGGATTCTCACTATAAAAGTCCCACTTGTTACTGGGGGAAGGTTTGTGATTGTTGAATTCTAAGAGTGCATAATACAGGTTGAATAAATTAGCCGAAGGGAGTCTTAATTAAAGTCTTGCCAAGGGTACGTCAAAAAGGAGGAGCCACAAATAAACACACATGCAAAAAATAAACTTTACTTTACACAAATATAATAATTAGCAATAGTCAAACGGACAAAATTAAGGATTAAATATTAAACACTGACATTAAGCGTCTAGATTTATAATGACTCAATGGGAGTATCAATCACTGTTAATTAAATACGTAATTTAAGAATAGAGGGACACTGGGTTTACAGATTACCATTAATTGTGATGGATTGGAGAGACAACTACTCAGGTCCAGACGGGGTGGTTCGGGTGGCGTTAACACAAGTTCTCGGGGAGAGGGGGGATAAGACAATGGGTTCGGGGTTGCTGGCTGCAGTTCCGGTTAGTTTACTCCTAACTGGATATGACACTAACAAATAGTTACTTCCAGTAACTATTTGGATGTTCCTTTTCTTTCTCAAGTTACGTCGAGCAACAGAGTGTATTCTTCTAGTCACAGACTCTGCGGGGCGGGATTTACTTCAGGAACACTTTGAGACAGCGACCAAGTTGTCTAGGCGGCGCGGTGACAGTCGATGCGTTACAGCAACGACTCTCGTTCAACGTGAGAGTTACGCGTTACGCGAGTTGGTTTGGGACACTGCTCTAGAGGGATGAACGGCGTTATTATTTATACCAAGGATTGTGGAAAATCGAGAGAGAGATTCCATTCATGACAATTCGCTTATCGCAGTGCCTTCTGGACAATCTCCATGGTATCATAAAGGCAAATAGAATTTAGGCTTCTCTGTGAGATAGGCCTTCTTTCGTCAGACTTCCTGCCGCCAGTTGGGGGAAGGGTGTCGGGGGAGAAAGAGAGGAGACGAAGGTCAACTCAAATGACAAATTTCTTTCATTCCCACAATTGTCTGGCGGCATGCGAGTATGTATGTTCCATACCCTCACACATATCTACAAAGCACACCCAAGTGCTGGAGGGAGGGAGGCAGGAGTGGACTGAGCTTGCAGCCAACAATTTAAATAATTAAATATTATGTAGGATGGCTTCCTCCTTCAAAAACTCAATCACACCACAGTCCAGTGCACAGGAATCTCTCCAAAGGACTAAAGACAGGCGATAGTGACCCTGCTGGTTGCCGGACTGGTACATTCAACCAAAAGGTAACTTACAATTTTGGAAATGAGGCAATCTTGACAGAAAGGCAAAGAGGAACACTCCTAGGGGATGTGGAGATTACAATGCTTCAAGGGAAATTAGCACCCTGTGAATGATTAATTACAAATCAATCTTTAAACTGGTCATGGCACAAAATACCCTGAAATAAGTGGTGTATTGTAGCATGTCAGTAGTAAACACAGACAGGACCCGGAAGAGCCCTGCTGGCTTCTTTTTTTAAAGTTTATAACCTCTTTCGGCGGCTGCCAGCTACTGGTTTCAAAAATGGGGAAATAACTTCAAAGCCAAATCCATTTTCAGACTTGAAGCCATCTGTGTACAGAGGAATGGATTAAGTGAGACTCGATATGTATTCCAAGAAATACAAATGCAACAGTTCCAGTGCTGTAGAAGCTTTGGGAGTAGAGGCGAGATGACAAATGTCCAAAGGTGTTAACATCGAAGGTGATGTCTTGGACAGAACAATCAGCGCTGCTGGCTTGAGTGTTACACCAACTTAAAGAATTTCATAATCCTAAATAAGAAAGGCTTTGGGATTGACTCTAGATGAAATGAGAATCATTGGCAAACAGGAAAGAAGCTGAATGTGGTATACAAGCGAATAGTGCACTGTGCATGATGTAAAGTGAGTAGGATCTCACCTGAATTTATAAGGTTCTCTAGAGGGGTGTGTGAAAGGCACCAGTCACCAAGATTAGTATGGTGGATTGAATCCACCTTCTACAACACAGTCAGATAAAGAGTAAATCTTGCATACAAAGTCAATCTTTGAGCAAAAACAGGAACAGTAAAGAACTGAAGCATAGTCTGTCGAGAATAGAGGTTCCTTGCCGCCATGTACACCGTCACAAAACCACGAGTTCAGGCAACACCGAGCGAGAGCAGTGGGAACAGTCCCAATATCAAACTGCTTTCAGTGATGAGAGGGATTGGAATGTCAAACATGTACCTCTGTCACCTCCCGGGGCATTATCAAGATTCCCATCCCTCAGGTCTCAATTGGGAATCGACAGTATAGGCCTGCCATTCTCAATCACATTCCATTTCCCCACAAGCCCAGGGGCAAGAATTATCCGAAGGGATTTGAGCCCTAGTCAATTAGCCCATCCTTGGTTTTGGTAAATTTCATTTGGCATGAATGCTCCCTCCAGTTAGTGTTACTACTAGAGGTTAAACTCCCTTGAATAACCAACCGATCCCTGTTTCATCTCTTAAAGACTCAACCCCAAGCCAGGCTAAGACGAATCATCTGTACTGAGGCTCGTTATAACCTCATGAACACTCATGTAGGACTCATCCCTGTTCGTTCCAAGTAGCTCTGTTAGATCAATTAATGTAAACATAGAGTATCCATTGCCATTATTTCATTCTAAATATTTATTGTGTATTCTGTGTAAATTATTAAAGTTTATTTTTGTTTCTACCTTTCATAAGCCTTATAGCCTGCAGCCTTCATTAGTTTAGTAAAGGCCAACTGCACTCTATTATTTGTTATATAAATCCCTCACACTCATTTTGGGAAGGTTATTCCCCCCTTCCCTACTTCAACTCCCATTTCTGTCGCAACCAGAATTCAAGCAAGCTCACTCATTTGAACTTGAGCACCCACTCATTTTGGGTAGAAGTTAACTGTGTCAGGTGTTGTGGTGGAGTGAATGTGAGTGTATGTATAAGGGGCCATTCTCCCACCCTTTTTCCCAATACACTCTCCCTCCTTCTGTAAGAATGTGTGTGTGTTAATGGGAATGGGTTTGTTTTGTGTTTTGGTTATTTTATGTATAAATAAATTACCATGTTTTTTGTTTTTTCCAGGTGCCATATTCTGGAAAGGACTTAGTCTAGCACATCTTTATATAGCAAACAAAATATTACTTTGTCTTAAGTAAATTTAACGAAGAGCCCTATTAGTATTGTTAATGAAAGAGGGCTTAGAATAGCCATGCAAGAGTGATAAGATCACTTATCTTCCATCAAGCGCAGAGGCGCCAAGTGTTTGGAAGACATAGGCATTTTGCTCGCTCAAGTGGTAGGTGGCTGGATGTCCCCCCCATCCTCCTCTTTGTACCACGTGAGGCATCTTTTTTTTGTAAACTATATATTGACTATTATAGTCTGGATCTTTATTTGGCTGTTGATTTTTTTTAATGTTTCTTAGGATCAATTAATAGGATTTGTTTTGTTTTATTTATTGCGGGTATAAAGGAAATTTAGCTATATTTTTGTGTGGGAATAGGAAAGAGATCTCTAATATATCCCCCCTCTCCCTTGTAATTATCATTGTACATTTTTTTTGTAAGTAAAGGGACTGTATATACAATCCGTTTCATTCTCCTTAGATTTCTCACATCCGGATTAGTGTAGGAAGTGGGTTGGATCGATTGGGGGTTAGTCTAGATTTTTGGCATGCTATAGTGTGGGGTCTTTAAAAGGTTCCTTTTAAGGTCTTTTAAAGGTTTTAAGGCTGAAAGCTTGGCTATTGAGAAAGTAGCAGAAATAACCTTGCAAATTATTTTTTCCTATTTGTTGTGTGTATAAGTCTTTATACATACTGTGTGTAAGTTTTGAGACCGCGCTTCTCATTTATTTCCCCAGCGGAATTTTACCCTTTTGTACTATGAAAAGCTCAGTTGAGATTTGTTCTCTGTATTGTTAACTAAGTTAAAGGCTCTCACATTAATTTGTGTATTACTGAGTGCTCAGACCGAAATTATTAATAGTGTCATGTGCATAGCGAGTGAATTTGGGTCAACAATCTTATTAAATTTAAAAAAAAGAAGAAGTTTAGTTCGAGTTCGCAACATCATGTCTTCATTCAATCAGTTTAAATTGCAAGGCGAATCCCATGGTTTATACAGAAAGGAACTTCTGTCCTATATACAAGAAGAGAGAGCCAAGAGGGTGGAAAGAAGAGAGAGATAGAAGAATGAGAGAGAGAGAAGAATGAGAAAAAGAGAGAGAAGAGAAAACATCCGACAATATGAACTGCAAATGAGTAGAGCGAGGATCGAAACACACCCCATCAACTCGACGCTCCAGATTTGGCCTCTGGGTCGCGCCAAAAGAGATTGAAAAGTTGTCCACATAGAGCGTAGCGAGAACATCTTCCGGCAGCACCAAGGTGATGCGGTTGATGCTCAGGGCAAAAGAGTGTGACACTGAGGACACTTCCCTGCGGGACACCCTATTGCTGCTCCAGTGGGACGGAGAGGGTTCTCCCACCCGCACGTGGAATCGACAATCTTGCAAAAATTCAGATATAAACATTGGGAGGCATTCCCTTGTCCCCATCATGTGGAGAGTCTTCATGATACCGTATCGCCATGTGGTATCATAGGCCTTCTCCAGATCGAAAAACACCGTGGCGTAGTGCTGTCTACGAAGAAGGCCTCGCAGAGCATCCAATGTGGAATGGAACTTGCGGAAGCCATACTGTGCACAAGACAGATGGTCTCTGCTGTCCAGAAAAAAGGCTAATCTAACATTTACCAATTTCTCCATCAACTTACACACGCAGGAGGTTAAAGATTGGGCGGAAACAGGTCGGAGTAGAGTGATCTCTCCCCGGTTGGTGAAAGGCGAGCACAGTAGCGATTAGCCAGGAATCCGGGAGGAGACCCTCCACCCAAATCCTGTTGAACAAATCTAACAGAAAGGCCATGCCTCGCTTACCCAAGTATCGAAGCATGGTGTACGGGACATCATGCGGACCATGGGCGGTGTCCGCGCACGGAGCAAGAGCGGAATGCAACTTACTCAGAGTAAACCTGTCGTTGAAGGGTTGCCGGAGAAGAACTGAGCAGCCTCATCTACCGACCTAAACTCCTCGACTGAGATCGAAAATTCAGTCAATTCCTGAAATGCAGGCCACCGCGCCCGCGTCAAGCACCACCGAGGTGGGTTCTCAGGCGGCAGTTGCCCAGAAAATGATATATGAATGGGAAAGTGATCACTACCATGGAGGTCATCGACCCCCCCCCCCCAATCAAAATCAGGCTGTGAATCCGAAGAGCACAGAGATAGATCAAGGCAAGAAAATGAGGCGGTTCTCGGGCAGTGATGCGTAAACTCATCCACATTTAGGACACCCATCTCAAGCTCTTCGATCAGATCGGCAAGGTCTTGTCCCCTGGGATTTATTGAGTAATCTCGCCAGAGAGGATGGCTGCTGTTCAGATCTCCAAGCAATAGAAAAGGGCTCGTCCCGTGTCGAAGTCAGCTGACGGTGAAATGTAGGCAGAAATAATAGTATACCTCCTATCCAGGTGAAGCTGCACAGCCACTGCCTGAAAGGAGGTATCTAAAGTGAAAAGAAGAACCGCGCATCCCCCAGCCCGGCACCCATCTCGTGGTGGTGGGGGCGCAAAACCCTTATACCCCAGGAAGGCGGGCAGGGGATATGTGCCTATCATGGTCTCCTGCAGAAAAATAGCTAGCGGGGAACGGGACGAGACGAGACAAGCCTCCACATCTCCTCCCAGTTGGCCCGGAGTCCACGGTAATTCCATTGAAGGAATATGTCCTCCAGGCCTAGCTCGGAGGAGACGCGGGGGCCCTCTTCGAACAGAAGACCCTCACGGGAATGGCCGTACGCTTCCCGGGGGCAGAACCCCGGACGCTGTTGGCCGAACAAAGCGCCGAAGTCGCTGTCACCTTCGAGGACTTATTGGGGGAGGTTGGGCTCGCCATGCGACTCTTTTCCTCCCTCCACCTCGAACCCTTAGGGGGGCATTGCGGCTTCGAAGGTGGGGTGCCCTTTCGAGGATTCAACGTCTCCAAGGTAACCAGCTCACCACTAGGCCAGGGCGAAGGAGCCGAAGCTTCTTTGTTGCTGTCCTCCTTTCGGGGAACAACTTTAGGAACCCCGGAAGATGGCCTGGCGATCAACTTCAGGGGTGTTGCCTCCTGTGAGTCTAACGACTCGGTGGAGGCACGTGGCCATTTCGCCTTATGGGAAACGGTCAGGCTGGGGGCAGCACTGGTTTTAGCCGGGGCTGAGTGTGAACCCTTTGTGCCGTTAGCTTTACCAGGGAAGTGCCCGGCTTGAGTAAAACCTGCAGAAGGGGTCCGAATGGTCGTGTAAACAACCATGCTCATTGGCCTGGGTGGGCCAGGAGCAGATGGTGTCTTTCTAACCATTGAGGCGTAAGACGTCCCAGGCAGAGCCGGGCGCGCCAGGACCAAGTCCTTATCCTTGTGGAATGAGGGTCGATCCTGGGCTTGAACAGCCAGGATTTCTTTCTCAAGGAGATATGAATCACATTGCTTCGAAGAATCGGGGTACGGCTCTCCTCAATTGACACACTTGGCCACACACGATTTGGACTTATCGTGTGCAGCCTTGGAGCAATTCATACAGAATTCAGGTGACCCCGACTTTGCACGTCTAAATAACAATTCGTATGTCTGAGGCGGTGACAGTAATAGCAACTCCGCGGCAGTGGCATGAATGCCTTCATGCGGTAGCAGTACCAACCGGCATGCACCGACTCAGGGAGCTTGTCACAGTCGAATGTGATGAAGAGTCTAGGGGTGGGTCTCGAGGCCCCTCACTGTTTTCTCATCACACGTTTGACCTTGACCGCCCCAAGGTTGGCCAGCTCCAAGGTGATGTCCTCTATAGAGTATTCAACGAGTTCCCTCACATAAACTACTCCTTTCACAAAATTCATGGTAGAGTGCAGCATCACACTCACTGGGGTGCCATGAAGTGTCCGAAGAGCACTTATCTTGGCCGCCTCGGGGAGGATCTGCCGCATTCGCCAGAAGGCTCCCATCCGAGAAACGGGTCACCTTCAGCTCTCTACCAATTACCCTAGCTAAAGTACTCCTCTGATGGATCATGTTGCCATCAGTGGAGCGAATAACTACGAAGCGTTTGAAGCCAGTGGGCTAAAAAACGCAAGGTAACCTCTGAATGAGGGTCTCTTATGTGATCGAGTCTCTGCCCTGCGCTCTTTGCTCAGTCACTTACCGAAGCACCAGACCCATCTGTGCCTGCGGATGGAGAGGAGCTCCAAGTCTTTTTATTTTGTTTTTTTTTGTTCTTTTTAGGAAAGGAGGGCGGGGAATGAACCCACTTCTCCCTTCCGCCAACAGGAGCCTCCAGGAAAGATGGACCGGCCTCAGCCAGGTCCTTCTCCAAGATGGATAAAGTGATGGAAGTTGCAGGGACAGCAGTTGGAGGAAATCCCTCCCCTCCTTGTACTGCCTTGGAAACCCTAGCTGTTTGAGGAGGACCTTGCATAGGAGCGGAATCGAGTTGGTGCTTGGTGCCGAGCCTGGGTTTGCTCCCATGGAAGGCCCTACCGTCTAAGGCTGGGTTGCCTCAAAGACCATGTCTATCTCAGGGGCGCCTCCAGTTGGCCATCCCCCCCAGGACATCAGAGGTTCTATTGGCAGCAGCATCATTAGTCATGTCCGGGGAGGGACAGGCCTTGACCCCCCGCTAGTTTTAAAATTCTAGCCAGCAGGTCTTTTGAGGGAAGCGACCGAAGGGGCCTGACTTCCCTCTCCCCCGCAAGGGGGTTTGCCCTACCGAGATGCTTCAATGGTGAGTGGTTGGCTATGGGCTGCCTGCTGACTTTCTTGGCCGTTCCCTTCGAAAGAAAAGGGGGGACTGCCACTGAGAAGAGGGAGGTGCCTGAATCCATCTCCGGAGAAGGGGGTGAGGAGGAGTCCCCTACAACCGTAGGCAAAGGAGATTAAGCCTCCTCTCTGGTTGAAGAGTTATGGAGGGTCTCTTGGGAAACCACAGGGGGGGGGGGGAACCTCTATTTTCTCTGTGTTGCTGCCTGAGGGCGACTCCGTTGTTCTTAAAGGGGAAATGGGGAGAGATTTTTGTTTTTGAGTTTTCATTCATGGGCATGGTGACCTTCTTTTTCTTACAGGAAGCAAAACACTCATCACCCCTCACAGTAGCCTACTCTGCACAGGGTGCGTATGGGCTTGGAAGAGCCAGATGCTGCCATTTAAGGCCACCTCTCCCGCCTGGTGACCTGGTGACCTGGCAGCTCTTCAGCATGGTGGCTCCATCTTGGGCATGGTGTAAAAAAAATAGATGGTGAAGTGAGAAGGAAAGGGGATGTGAGGAAGGTATGGGTGGGGATGAACCAGGTTGTTAAAAACCCACCATCCCAAACAGGAGCTCAGGGGTTAGGGAACATTGTCCCCCGTCCCCTCAGCCCCGATCCGGGATAGTTGGCTGAGAAGAAGGTCAGCATCTACCCTGTGAAAATAGAGACCGACCAGAGAAAGTTGTGGGACAGGTTGTAGGGGAGAAACACAGGCTGTCTGAAAGAAGGAGAAGAGGCTAAGCAGGGGGCCTGACAAGGTGCTGAGTCCTGTCAGCATGGCGGCCATGAGAGCAAATCACCATGCCCTTTATGGGAGATAGTGAAGTGAGAAGGAAAGGAGATGTGAGGAAGTTATGGGTGGGGATGAAGCAGGTTGTTAAAAACCCACCATCTCAAACCAGAGCTCAGGGGTTAGGGAACATTGCCCCCTCCCCCTCAGCCCTAATCTGAGATAGTTGGCTGAGAAGGTCTGCATCTACCCTGGAAAATAGAGGTCAACCAGAGAAAGTTGCGGGAGAGGTTGTAGGGAAAGTGAGGAAGTAGGGAAGAAACACAGGCTGTCTGAAAGGAGAAGAGGCTAAGCTGGCCAGAAAGGTAAATCGCCGTGCTTCTAAAAGGGGTAAAACTCAACAAATTATGAAGCAAGATTAATTATGCTTACTTACAACACCTGGAGGTCCATGGATTGTAATTTTCGGTACACCACTGTCTTGTAGAGTCAACAGAGCACCAGGCAATCCACCTACATTTTCCCAATTCTTGTGAGTTATGAGCACATGCTCTAACATAGTTAATTTGATTTTATGTTCTGAGGCAAGCCTTTGAGTTCCTTCTCCACAGTTGAACAAATACCTTAAACAAAGAATGGTTTATTTATATTTCCTAACAGTAAAACCAAATTTTCATTTGGTTAATATTTTGATGTATATTAAACAAAAACTTCCCTAAAATGCAATAAAATACAAATATAACAAAAAAGCATATAATATGTTGGGTAACATTATTGAGTTCCACTGGCACTTCTTAATACACAAAATACCTTCCATATGCTATCTTCCTTTATCATAACCACGCTGCCCAATTAATGCCATATGACGGATAAGGAAGTGTAGGAGGTAAATAAAATCAGGGAAGTTACTATGATGTATATACTATGTTGTTTTAAGGCAGACCAGGTGCAGTCTCATGCCACAATCCAAGGTCATTTCATTCATGTGATTATTAACCCATTTATTGCAGTGGAACTATATTTAGTGCCTCCAAAATATAAGCCAATTTTGCGGTGATGCTAGATATAGATGCTATCTAAAAAAAATCTAGTTACAGTATTGAGGCAGAGAATATATTTAACTTTATTAAAAAAAACTAGAAGTGTATACCAGTGCAATATTTGCATAGTGACTTGCTTTCAGGTATACCACACTCAAGAAAATCTTCAATAGATAAACAAAAAATTTTGAGGAAGGTAGGGAGGGAAGTTGGACATATATTCAGTTTACAAATCCTGAGAATATATGCATAAATTAACAAAATTGTCATGTCAAATTTTATTCATATTATACCAAGATTTATAGATAAATCTTAAAATCAAAATGTTTATGCATATATGTGAGAAACTCCTAATATTAGTAAATCATAGCACACTTTTCTTAGTAATATACAATTTTCTGACAGGATAATGGAAGTACCCCTAAATGGAGTGAAGGGCCCTTATCCAAGCTTGCCCCATCATTTTAATCAGGAGAATATGATCATGTGGGAAGCAAAAAGCAACCCATTTGTCCATGCACTACAAGGAGAGATGAATATTGTCTATCAAGAAGTGTTGGAATGTCGCATTGGTTAAAGAATAATTTTTAAGAAATATAAGAATTTCAATCTATATCTTACTTATGATTTTTTTTTTACCCAGGCAACACTGGGTATTATATATATATATATATATATATATATATATATATATATATATATATATATATATATTGCAGCGTCTCTCTATATATTTTTTAGTCTATTTTGTGGGAATAACTATATATAGATGATTTTAAAAGTTATCGACTTTGATTTGGGGCCTGATGCAGGCAATGGGTTAAACAATAGGGTGGCTCCTTAATCCAGAATATCTACACACATCTAATTTAGTGGTCTTCTAAGGAGCAGCTTCCACAAATGTGAAGAGAATTTGAAAATAGAATAAGAGGTGGATAGAATTTTCTACCTTAAAGGAGATTGTGGTCAAAAAGTTCTACAACCAAGTTTTTAAGTTATTTAATATATTGATTTATGTATATAAGTGAACAAGTATCCACTCTGACACATTTACTGATTTCATATACAGTAAACCTTCGATATAATGAACCTCAATATAACAAACCAAATTTCATGGCCGAACTCCATCGGGTTTAACAGGCAAGCATTATGACCAGCCTGAGTGAGTGTTGGTGTGTCACATGTCTCCTACAGTGCAAGGTTCGTATCAATACTATGTTGTGTAGTCCACTTAACTTTATTAGTAATTACATATGTATTACATATCCATAATGAACTTGGTTCATTATTTCCATTGCTTTTAACCCCCATCGGGTTTAATGAACTTTCAGCTTTAACGAACCACCCCCAGCCCCATATAGTTCATTATATTGAGGGTTTACTGTATTAATTACAGAATTACAAACCAGCAAAGACCGTAGGATTCACTTGAGGCTAGTTTAAGAAATAAGGGACAGGGTAAAGGTGAAGGACAGGTAAAAAGATGAGAGGATAAAGTAGTTTAATGACTGTTATTCAAATAAAGTCATATTTTAAATTAATATTTATCTGTTCAATTTAAAAAAATGAGAAAAAAAATGTCAGTGAGTTTAATTAACCAATTCATCAATAATGTAATGCACTATCATTATCAATAACTGAATCCCAATGGGAGGAAAAAAAATTTGGGCCTGGTTTAACCCTTCAAACACTGATCCTTGAAATCTCTCTGGGTGAAATTAAGCCTTGATACAACGTTATGGAAAATAATAAAATAAAATATTTAAATCCTTTATTATAAATCAAATAATATATCATTTTAATTACAAAAAAATATTCTATTGATTCAACCTAAAAAATATTAATAGCCTTCTACATATATTATGATTAGAAATATTTGCTTGTTGCTCAAAGATATTTCTTGTTAACTGAAGAAATTATTACATTTTAGTTACCGCTTTTTAGGCACTGCCATTTTATAGAAAAAGTTGCTTATATTTATACATAACATTTTTCTATAAAAGAATTTTTAAAATTATGTTAGTCTGCTTTAAAAAATTACAAAAAATTGGCAAAAACAGGGAAAACTCTAACTTAAATATAGATGGGAAGAAACTTGTATGTTCCAAGCTAATAAGATGCATTTTGCGGGCATTGAATATCTATGTATAACATATGCATGTACACTGTCTGAATTCTTTTATAATAATGCCAGGAATGCATTAAATTGCATCGTATGGTCATAGTGACAGAGGGACTGATCACTGGTGCAGTTTTGACCTTTGTGGCCTGTTTTATATATCTTTTCTCCCAATTCTGACTATCTCCTACATTATTTTTTCATTTTATGATATAGACATCATAATTCACAGTTATGGGACAGTAAGGTTAAGTTGAAGATGTCATTGATTCAAGATAAGACGTAAAGAATGTTTTGATGATGCCCTCTGCCTTGGGTTGATAATTTTTTCATATGGGATGAACTTGCAAGTCACAGCCATGTCTCATATATTAGTTTGTCAAGAAATTAATGTTTTAAATATGACCTCTAAATGAGTTAGTAATATAAACTATTTGACTAACTGGTAGGGATACCTGACACCTTGAAGGGGAGATGGCCAGTTGGAGGTCCCTCCTGAGGTGAAGATGGTCCTGGATGTGACCATGCCCCAGATAACAGGGGCAAACTAGAGTCCACATCTGTGGAACCTGCTCAAAGGACTAACACAGGAAGGAGGGACCTACTTCCCAAGGATAATGAAGCTCTTCCCCATCTTGGAAAAAGATCATGATAAGGCCGATCTTTTTGACCTTGGGTCCCCTTCTCTGGGCAGAGATCTGGACTCACTCCCCAGCCTCCTTTCCAAAAAAGAAAAGCAAGAAGAATAAATTTACGATTAGTTTCTTGTCTCTCCATGGGGGCTCCGGGGATGAACAAGCCTGCTGCCATTTCATTTCAGAAATCAACCAGACCAAGACTGGCAAGTGTGGTAAGTGGAGCCTTGATTATGTCGGGGCTCCTCATTCAGAGACTACCTGGCATTTTTTAGCCCACTGGCTTCAAACACTTTATGGTTATTCACTCCACAGATGGTAACATGTTGAACAAAGACCACATAATCCATCAGGCCTTTGATGAACTGTTCAGACTGTCTCTAACGATGATGATCTGCTGGAAAATTTTCATTTGGAGTGTCTTGCTGGGAACATGATTAATGTACACATGTAGATAACCCTAGGAAAGTCCAAAAATCTTACATGGGATAGGCTGGATGCACAATTTGTCACAATTTTGGTAATTTCCATTGTGTCCAGAGATTTTCAAAACTTAGAGAGCAGTAAAAGAGCCACACCTCGGAGTTAAGTTTGCCAAGGAATGTTAGAATACTCTGTTCAGTTGGAGGGGCTCCTCTCCCACCATCTTTAACAGGTAAAAAGCTTTTCACTTTAGTATCTTTTGAGCTACACTCTTTCAGCTCACTCTAGAGTGGTGAACCCCCCCCCCCCCCCCCCGCCTGCCTTTGGGCAGCACTGCTTAAAAAATGGAGGTCCCTCCCCCCCTCTACTCTCACAGGATTTTTTTCCCAAAAAAATTTTAAGAGCTCATCTGGTGACTGCCTACTTGGGCATTAGTTGCCATAGTCAACACTACCTAATATTAGGTATCTTTAAAATAAGATGCAAAAAAAACAAAAAAATGATAAAAATAAAAAAAAGGAAAAAGGCAATAAGCAGGAAGCAAGCTCTGGCGTCCTGGGAAGGCTTCCCATTACAGGAATGTGCGACCTACTAAAATAACAAAAAAAAAATAGTTAAATAAAGGGGAGAAGGCCGGCCTTCCACAAAAGTCTATAAGTCCACCAGTCAATGTGCACAAACTCATCCCGAGTACAAAGGACAGGTGCTACCAACCCCGCCCATCCTGGTACTGGGACAGGTAACATTCACAGAGATCTCCAAGACTGGGACATTCAACAAGAATGTGCTGACAGTCTGGTGGATAAACGCAGTCTTCCCAGTAGCGCGCTGGCGAGCGCTCCATCAAATGGAGGTGCGTCCAATTCAGATACGACAGAAAGCAACCTGAAGCCTTAGCGACATTGGGGGGTAGGTCCATGGTAACGGTCGCAGCGCAATGGCACGCAACTTTCAGGTCCTTTTGACCGTCTCCCAGTCTGAAGAGCTACCCATATTCCTGCCATGTAGTCGGTGTGAGGAAGAGCGAAACGCTGGTCCGGTCACAGAGTCCTTGCGGACTCTTTGGCACCCTCATTCCCCGCAATTCCTAAATGTCCAGGAACCCAGCAGAAGATAATCTCGACATCCACCCGGCTCACCAAAACCATGGCATCACGGATATCACGAACCAGGGGATGCAGAGATTCCAATGCCCCGAGAGCACTCAGGGCGCTTTGTGATTCACTATAGATCACAATCCAGTCTCTGAACCGGGCACATCGCGTAATCTCTGTGGTGATGCCGTTGATGCTCAGGGCAAAGAGTGTGATACTGAGGACACTTTCCTGCAGGACACACATAACACAAACATTTTCAATAGCATCATTGTTTTGCAATGTTCAGCCACTTATGATATGCTCTAGCAATCAAAATGTGATATCCATTAGTGCTAAATCTGCTGAGTATGTAGTATGTGGAAGAATATCCTATCCTAATAATCTTGTTTTGGGGGACTTCTCTTGCAGAGAGAAGTGAGGTCTTGCATTTTTATACAGGGAAACACCTTTCCTGTTTAACGAAGTTGGAGACTGTCAATGCAATGCTTTGTTTACAATATCAAGTTGCTGGCAATTAATATCAGCCCTCATCTGATAGACCCACATGTGGATAAGTTGAATAGATAGAACCCTGGTGTGCGATAGACCCATTGGAGAAGCCCAGACCCTCTGAGCCCGATTGACCCACAGGTAGGTCTGTGATTTCTATTGGAAACACCTTGGACAGAGGGTGAGAGATGATGTCCTTATTGACAATCAATGCAGGTTGTATCTTTTCATCACTGCCTTGATGTAGCCAAACTTCCATCAGAGTTGTGGTGCCTTGTTGTGAATGAGGACAACAATGCCAGCCTAAGGAGTTACTTTACCTTAGTTATTGATAAGACCTGCATGCAGTGGCCATGTATTCCTAATGCCAATGCCCCCCACCTCTGCTACAGGGTGAAGAACGATTCATAGCTCAGGTTAGCCTTCTCAAGAGGGACCTGGAGGGTCAGCTTCTTATAACCTTCATTGAGAAAAAGACCCAGTTGTGTGACTCTACTAGTAGGATAGCTACTTGATGAAGCAACAGAATCCTTCTCCATGTGGTATCTTGCCCTTTGTACTTTTCTGAACTAAAAGTACAAAGCGGCAGCATATTCCTCAGCCGACATGACAATTGAGATTTTTAAAAACAAGGATGGTTACTTTGATTAATTTTAGGGAGGTGCTAAAATGATCAGGGTCAATAATGGGCGACTCTGCTGAAACATTTAGCATATGTGTTATATAAGAACCAAAGTTCCCTCTCTAGCACCCTCATGTCGGCTTATATAAGGAGAGTTTAATATTTTTTTTTTGCACTCATTCCCATTGTAACAAGGCGACAGATGAGTGATCTAATTTTGTTTACCTTATCTTGCACATAAAAGTCTGAGTTTTGGCACTAATCCAATTGAAAAAGTTTGGCTATCAGCCCAGAAATAAACCTTATCTTTGGTGGATGACCCTAGAGCCACTTTGATTTCCTTGGCTAACCAAGAAGCATATAAAGCCACAGTAAATTCTAATTTGGTCATGAATATTTATTTACTAAGTATTTTAGCTTTTGTAAAGCTTATTGCCTCATAAGCTTTAGCGTTACTATTGCTAAAAAAAACAATGAAGTTCATATTCCTGAGAGGATATGACTTGGCTTGGAAAGAAAAGTTTAATATTGCGTAATGAAATTTGGTTAAATTCTTCATCATTTTATTTCTGAAAGTGATTATGGTCCCAATTTTCATATTTACTCAATAAAGATAGCTGAGCTTAATTTAGGTGGAACTATGACAAGAGGAAAGCAAAATATAGAAGAAAAATGTGGCTGTGAAACAAAGGAAATTTTTAGTAAACACAATTTTCCACAAACATTCAAGACTAAATATCAACCTGTCATAAATATAAGACTGGTTAAACCAAAGTCATTTTCACAGAGTGCTCTAGAATGTCTTTCAAGTAAGCACGCAGGCAAGTGAAAGTCAGCAGGTAAGGTGGAAGAGTAAATCCAAACAATTATTTTACTGAAGCTTCCCAATATAGGAGTCAAAACCATCTTCCAAATGCCATTTCACTGATCATCAAGCCAAAATTACACTACTTTGATTAATACATACATCTGAACACTTACACACGCAAGACAACCTCAACAGAATACAGATGCCTGGATCTTTGGGAGTACCCCTTCTATTTAGTGGAGTTCATTGAGGTTGCTGGCCTACCAGACAGACCCAAGTGAGGGGCAGCTTAATTAAACTCAAGTTTTACCTGCAATGTTCAGTGAAGACATAAAGAGACCTTGGAGCTCCAATTGCTCCTGAGCCAACAACTTGTAAATAAATAGTTGATGAATAACTATGTTTATATTTTCCTTTTTTAGGCTGAACTGCTTCATTTTTATTCAAAGTCTGAAAAAAATGGAATTAGTTTAAGTCAATCCTCTATAAACTCAAAGTATAAACAAAGCTAATGAAGTTGTATGGAAGAAAAATTCAAGCATTGCGTGAACCAAATTAAATGATCCATTAACCAGTGTGACTTCAAATATTGGTATAACTAATAAAATTCAATACAACTATTTTTAAGGCAATGAAAATATTTAAAAAGCCAAATGAATAAATATTTGAGGTCAATCAAATGAAAATATAACAATATCCAACATACTAGAAAGGACCTGATAATGGATTTCAAGATAAGTTAACATTACACATATTTTTATCATTAAATTATTTTACTTCTTTAAAACTAAGTGAAAACTAATGAGGGTATAAAGGGGAGAAGGATAAAGGAAAATATATGGGAGCAGATATTACTTCCAGGACTTGGGAATGAAATGGGAAAGGCATGGGACTGTATTTATCATTAATCATCATAAAAAATATGCTGCCTGATGACAGGGTACTAGCATGGAACAAAGTTATAGCTAAGTGTAATGTATGCAAGAATTTGGAGGCAAATTGTGGATGCAGTGTATGAGATAGGTATTGACTCAGATGACCTGTGATAGGTCCTTATGGCTTTTTCATCCATTCAATTATGTTATTGTTAATTAATCAGGAAATCACTATTATCTACACTATATACTTGTTACAGAGCATGCACTTCATAACATTCAATTAAAGCCATAATTAGCTATGGTAACCAGGTATTAAAACTGGCCTAGTTCTAGGCTACTTTAAAATAAAATTAAAGAGAGGAAAAACACCCCAAAAAGGGGGAAAGGAAGCAAGCTCCTGTATCGGGGGGAGGTCCCCCCGGCGCAGGAGCGTGCAACCTAAAGGGAAAAACAAACAAAAAAAACAAACCCTGCTTAAATAATAGGGAGAAGGCCGGCCTCTCCCTAAAAGTCAACAAGTCCACCAGTCAATGTGCACGCACTCGTCCCGAGTACAAGGGACAGGCGGTAGCGACCCCGCCCATCCGGTACCGGGACAGGTAACGTGCATGAAGATCACCCAGACTGGTACATTCGATAAGAATGTGCCGAACAGTCTGGGGGACGACGCAGACGCCGCAATACGGCGCAGGTGAGCACTCCATCAAATAGCGATGTGACACACGAGTGTGTCCAATTCGGAGACGACAGAAAGCGACCTGAAGCCGTCGCGGCATTGAGGGATAGGTCCATGGGAACAGTCGCGGCGCAATGGCATGCAACTTTAAGTTCCCTTCGACCGTCACCCATCTTCTTTGCCAAGCAATCCGAAAAGCTGCCCGTATTCCTGCCATGTAGTCGGTGTGAGGAAGAGCGAAACGCTGGTCCGGTCGAAGAGTCCTCGCGGACTCTTTGGCGCCCTCATCGGCGCGCTCATTCCACGCAATTCCTACATGTCCAGGAACCCAGCAGAAGATAATCTCGACATCTGCCCGGCTCGCCAAAACCGTGGCGTCACGGATATCGCGAACCAGGGGATGCGGAGATTCCAATGCCCCGAGAGCACTCAGGGCGCTTTGTGAGTCGCTATAGATCACAATCCGGTCTCCGAACCGGGCACGTCGCGTAATCTCCCATACCGAGTGGTGTATTGCCACCAGCTCGGCCGTGAAGACAGACGCAGCGCCTGGTAGAGCCCCGCTGACTTCAAACAGAGGGGATACAGCGTGGAAGCCGACCCCTCTTGGGACTTGGAGCCATCCGTATACACTAGCACGGTTCCAGCGTGATACGAGGTGTGCTCCAGAAAGGTCGAACGCAATACTCCCGGCGCCGTACAAGCTTTGGGAGCAGAGGCGTGGCGACAAATAGCCAAATGTGGTACCCTCCAGGGTGGCGTCCTGGGCAGAACCAGGGGCGCCACCGGCCCGAGAGCTATATCTACCTCTCGAAGGAGTTTCCTGGCCCTAAACCCTTTGGTATGACTATCGTCTCTCGGCGGCATAGGCAACATCGAGATCAGCTGCGGATGCAGTGAGAGCTGTTGGCGACTGAGGGAGGCACCGGGCTCGCGCGTACAGGCGAGTGATGCACTGCACGCGGCGCAGAGCGAGTTGCATCTCCCAGCATCGAACAACAGGCTCTCAATGAGGGAAGTGCGGAAGGCACCGGTCGCAAGACGAAGGCCGGTGTGGTGGATCGAATCCACCTTCCGCAATAAACGCTCGGCTGCGGATGCATAAAACTCGCATCCGTAGTCGAGCTTCAAACGAACAAAGGATTGATAAAAAAGTAGGGCAGTAGCCCTATCAGCGCCCCAAGCGCTGAACGTCACGGAACGGAGAATGTCCATGGCGTGGGTACAAGAGACCCTAAGACTGCAAATATGAGCCTCCCAGGTGAGGCGTCGGTCGAATACAATACCGAGGAAACGGTGCGATTCCACCACATTCAGGCACACCCCATTAAGAAACAAATCAGGGTCGGGTGAAGCCGTGGATGGCGGCAGAAGTGCACCACCTTAGTCTTGGCCAAAGAAAACCGAAACCTGTGAGCTTCGGCATAGCGAGAGACGCGGTTCAATGCCTGTTGGAGTCGACGCTCCAGAGTTGGCATCTGGGCCGCGCCAAAAGAGATCGAAAGGTCGTCCACGTAGAGCGTAGCGAGAACATCTTCTGGCAGCACCGAGGTGATGCCGTTGATGCTCAGGACAAAGAGTGTGACACTGAGGACACTTCCCTGTGGGACACCCTCTTCCTGCTCCTTTGGGGCAGAGAGGGCTCCCCCCACCCGTACGCGGAATCGACGATCTCGCAAAAATTCAGATATAAACATTGGGAGGCGTCCCCTCGCCCCCATCGTGTGGAGAGTCTCCATGATACCGTATCGCCATGCGGTATCATAGGCCTTCTCCAGATCAAAAAACACCGTGGCGTAGTGCTGTCTACGAAGGAAAGCCTCGCAGACGGCATTTTGCAGTCGGAGCAGAGCATCCGACGTGGAGTGAAACTTACGGAAGCCGCACTGTGCATTTATTTATTTATTTATTTATTTTATTTTATTTTATTTTTATTTTTTATATTTTTTTTAAGAGCTCATCTGGCGACTGCCTACTTGGGCATTAGTCGCCGTATTAAAACTGGCCTAGTTCTAGGCTACTTTAAAATGAAATTAAAGAGAAAAAAAAAAACAACACCCCAAAAGGGGGAAAGGAAGCAAGCTGGTGCGTCGGGGAGAGGTCCCCCCGGCGCAGGAGCGTGCAACTAAAGAAAAAAAAACAAACAAAAAACAAAACAAAGGCAAAAAAACAAATGCAAAACAAAAAAACAAAAAAAACAAACCTTGCTTAAATAATAGGGAGAAGGCCGGCCTCCCCCAAGAAGTCAACAAGTCCACAAGTCAGTGTGCACGAATCTGTCCCAAGCACAAGGGACAGGCGGTAGCGACCCCGCCCATCCCGGTACTGGGACAGGTATCGTGCGCGAAGATCACCCAGACTGGGACATTCGACAAGAATGTGCCGAACAGTCTGGGGGACGACGCAGTCGTTGCAATAGGGCGCAGGCGAGCGCTCCATCAGATAGCGATGCGTCACACGAGTGTGTCCGATTCGGAGACGACAGAAAGCAACCTGAAGCCGCCGCGGCATTGGGGGATAGGTCCATGGGAACAGTCGCGGCGCAATGGCACGCAACTTTAAGTTCCCTTCGACCGTCTCCCATCTTCTTTGCCAAGCAGTCCGAAGAGCTGCCCGTATTCCTGCCATGTAGTCGGTGTGAGGAAGAGCGAAACGCTGGTCCGGTCGAAGAGTCCTCGCGGACTCTTTGGCGCCCTCATCGGCGCGCTCATTCCACGCAATTCCTACATGTCCAGGAACCCAGCAGAAGATAATCTCGACATCTGCCCGGCTCGCCAAAACCGTGGCGTCACGGATATCGCGAACCAGGGGATGCGGAGATTCCAATGCCCCGAGAGCACTCAGGGCGCTTTGTGAGTCGCTATAGATCACAATCCGGTCTCCGAACCGGGCACGTCGCGTAATCTCCCGTACCGAGTGGTGTATTGCCACCAGCTCGGCCGTGAAGACAGACGCAGCGCCTGGTAGAGCCCCGCTGACTTCAAACAGAGGGGATACAGCGTGGAAGCCGACCCCTCTTGGGACTTGGAGCCATCCGTATACACTAGCACGGTTCCAGCGTGATACGAGGTGTGCTCCAGAAAGGTCGAACGCAATACTCCCGGCGCCGTACAAGCTTTGGGAGCAGAGGCGTGGCGACAAATAGCCAAATGTGGTACCCTCCAGGGTGGCGTCCTGGGCAGAACCAGGGGCGCCACCGGCCCGAGAGCTATATCTACCTCTCGAAGGAGTTTCCTGGCCCTAAACCCTTTGGTATGACTATCGTCTCTCGGCGGCATAGGCAACATCGAGATCAGCTGCGGATGCAGTGAGAGCTGTTGGCGACTGAGGGAGGCACCGGGCTCGCGCGTACAGGCGAGTGATGCACTGCACGCGGCGCAGAGCGAGTTGCATCTCCCAGCATCGAACAACAGGCTCTCAATGAGGGAAGTGCGGAAGGCACCGGTCGCAAGACGAAGGCCGGTGTGGTGGATCGAATCCACCTTCCGCAATAAACGCTCGGCTGCGGATGCATAAAACTCGCATCCGTAGTCGAGCTTCAAACGAACAAAGGATTGATAAAAAAGTAGGGCAGTAGCCCTATCAGCGCCCCAAGCGCTGAACGTCACGGAACGGAGAATGTCCATGGCGTGGGTACAAGAGACCCTAAGACTGCAAATATGAGCCTCCCAGGTGAGGCGTCGGTCGAATACAATACCGAGGAAACGGTGCGATTCCACCACATTCAGGCACACCCCATTAAGAAACAAATCAGGGTCGGGTGAAGCCGTGGATGGCGGCAGAAGTGCACCACCTTAGTCTTGGCCAAAGAAAACCGAAACCTGTGAGCTTCGGCATAGCGAGAGACGCGGTTCAATGCCTGTTGGAGTCGACGCTCCAGAGTTGGCATCTGGGCCGCGCCAAAAGAGATCGAAAGGTCGTCCACGTAGAGCGTAGCGAGAACATCTTCTGGCAGCACCGAGGTGATGCCGTTGATGCTCAGGACAAAGAGTGTGACACTGAGGACACTTCCCTGTGGGACACCCTCTTCCTGCTCCTTTGGGGCAGAGAGGGCTCCCCCCACCCGTACGCGGAATCGACGATCTCGCAAAAATTCAGATATAAACATTGGGAGGCGTCCCCTCGCCCCCATCGTGTGGAGAGTCTCCATGATACCGTATCGCCATGCGGTATCATAGGCCTTCTCCAGATCAAAAAACACCGTGGCGTAGTGCTGTCTACGAAGGAAAGCCTCGCAGACGGCATTTTGCAGTCGGAGCAGAGCATCCGACGTGGAGTGAAACTTACGGAAGCCGCACTGTGCATTTATTTATTTATTTATTTATTTTATTTTATTTTATTTTTATTTTTTATATTTTTTTTAAGAGCTCATCTGGCGACTGCCTACTTGGGCATTAGTCGCCGTATTAAAACTGGCCTAGTTCTAGGCTACTTTAAAATGAAATTAAAGAGAAAAAAAAAAACAACACCCCAAAAGGGGGAAAGGAAGCAAGCTGGTGCGTCGGGGAGAGGTCCCCCCGGCGCAGGAGCGTGCAACTAAAGAAAAAAAAACAAACAAAAAACAAAACAAAGGCAAAAAAACAAATGCAAAACAAAAAAACAAAAAAAACAAACCTTGCTTAAATAATAGGGAGAAGGCCGGCCTCCCCCAAGAAGTCAACAAGTCCACAAGTCAGTGTGCACGAATCTGTCCCAAGCACAAGGGACAGGCGGTAGCGACCCCGCCCATCCCGGTACTGGGACAGGTATCGTGCGCGAAGATCACCCAGACTGGGACATTCGACAAGAATGTGCCGAACAGTCTGGGGGACGACGCAGTCGTTGCAATAGGGCGCAGGCGAGCGCTCCATCAGATAGCGATGCGTCACACGAGTGTGTCCGATTCGGAGACGACAGAAAGCAACCTGAAGCCGCCGCGGCATTGGGGGATAGGTCCATGGGAACAGTCGCGGCGCAATGGCACGCAACTTTAAGTTCCCTTCGACCGTCTCCCATCTTCTTTGCCAAGCAGTCCGAAGAGCTGCCCGTATTCCTGCCATGTAGTCGGTGTGAGGAAGAGCGAAACGCTGGTCCGGTCGAAGAGTCCTCGCGGACTCTTTGGCGCCCTCATCGGCGCGCTCATTCCACGCAATTCCTACATGTCCAGGAACCCAGCAGAAGATAATCTCGACATCTGCCCGGCTCGCCAAAACCGTGGCGTCACGGATATCGCGAACCAGGGGATGCGGAGATTCCAATGCCCCGAGAGCACTCAGGGCGCTTTGTGAGTCGCTATAGATCACAATCCGGTCTCCGAACCGGGCACGTCGCGTAATCTCCCGTACCGAGTGGTGTATTGCCACCAGCTCGGCCGTGAAGACAGACGCAGCGCCTGGTAGAGCCCCGCTGACTTCAAACAGAGGGGATACGGCGTGGAAGCCGACCCCCTCTTGGGACTTGGAGCCATCCGTATACAATGGCACGGTACCAGCGTGACACGATGTGTGCTCCAAAAAGGTCGAACGCAATACTCCCGGCGCAGTACAAGCTTTGGGAGCAGAGGCGTGGCGACAAATAGCCAAATGTGGTACCCTCCAGGGTGGCGTCCTGGGCAGAACCAGGGGCGCCACCAGCCCGAGAGCTATATCTACCTCTCGAAGGAGTTTCCTGGCCCTAAACCCAAAGGGCTTAGGGTATGACTGGCGTCTCTCGGCGGCATAGGCACCATCGAGATCAGCTGCGGATGCAGTGAGAGCTGTTGGCGACTGAGGGAGGCGCCGGGCTCGCGCGTACAGGCGAGTGATGCACTGCACGCGGCGCAGAGCGAGTGGCATCTCCCCAGCATCGACCAACAGGCTCTCAATGGGGAAAGTGCGGAAGGCACCGGTCGCAAGGCGAAGGCCGGTGTGGTGGATCGAATCCACCTTCCGCAATAAACGCTCGGCTGCGGATGTATAAAACTCGCATCCGTAGTCGAGCTTCGAGCGAACAAAGGATCGATAAAAAAGTAAGGCGGTAGCCCTATCAGCGCCCCAAGCGCTGAACGTCACGGAACGGAGAATGTCCATGGCGCGGGTACAAGAGACCCTAAGGCTGCGAATATGAGCCTCCCAGGTGAGGCGTAGGTCGAATACAAGACCAAGGAAACGGTGCGACTCAACCACATCCAGGCGCACCCCATTAAGAAACAAATCTGGGTCGGGGTGAAGCCGTGGATGGCGGCAGAAGTGCACCACCTTAGTCTTGGCCAAAGAAAACCGAAACCTGTGCGCTTCGGCATAGCGAGAGACGCGGTTCAATGCCTGTTGGAGTCGACGCTCCAGAGTTGGCATCTGGGCCGCGCCAAAAGAGATCGAAAGGTCGTCCACGTAGAGCGTAGCGAGAACATCTTCCGGCAGCACCGAGGTGATGCCGTTGATGCTCAGGGCAAAGAGTGTGACACTGAGGACACTTCCCTGCGGGACACCCTCTTCCTGCTCCTTTGGGCTGGAGAGGGCTCCCCCCACCCGTACGCGGAATCGACGATCTCGCAAAAATTCAGATATAAAAATTGGGAGGCGTCCCCTCGCCCCCATCGTGTGGAGAGTCTCCATGATACCGTATCGCCATGCGGTATCATAGGCCTTCTCCAGATCAAAAAACACCGTGGCGTAGTGCTGTCTACGAAGGAAAGCCTCGCAGACGGCACTTTCCAGTCGGAGCAGAGCATCCGACGTGGAGTGGAACTTAAGGAAGCCGCACTGTGCAGAAGACAGATGGCCTCCGCTGTCCAGGAAATAGGCTAATCTAACATTTACCAATTTCTCCATCAACTTGCACACGCAAGAGGTTAGAGAGATTGGGCGGAAACCGGTCGGAGTAGAGTGATCTCTCCCCGGCTTGCGAAAGGCGAGCACAGTAGCGATTTGCCAGGAGTCTGGGAGAAGACCTTCCACCCAGATCCTGTTGAACAAATCTAACAGAAAGGCCATGCCTCGCTCACCCAGGTGTCGAAGCATGGCGTACGGGACATCGTCCGGACCATGGGCGGTGTCCGCGCACGAAGCGAGAGCGGAACGCAACTCACTCACAGTAAACTTGTCGTTGAAGGGTTCTCCGCCTCTGGAGGTAAAGTCCAGCCGGCGGCCTTCCGCGACATCACGACGTGCATTGAATGCTGGCGGAGCAGCATCACGGCTAGAGAAAGCGGAAAAAGCGGTCGCTAAGGATTCCGCCACGGACGCGGGGTCCGAGATTGCGGTCCCATTCTCCTGGAGAACGGGAGGGGGGTCCTGCGAGAACTTGCCACGAATCCTTTAGACTCGCTTCCACACCTCAGCTAAAGGGGTCTTCCCGTTAAGTGAAGACACGTATGCCCGCCAAGAAGAGCGGCGGGCATGCTTCGAAATATACCGGAACCTAGCCCTAGCCCGACGAAATTCAGCGACAGTGAAATCGTTCGGGCGGCGCTTATAGCGCATGTAGGCATAACGCTTCTGTTTGAGGGCCGTCTCACACTCGGCCGACCACCATGGGAGTGGTCGGCGTGCAAAACGGCCAGACGTCCTAGGAATAGTAGTCAGGCCTAGGGCGAAGAGGTTGCCGGAGAAGAACTCAACGGCCTCATCTACCGACCTAAACTCCTCGACTGAGATAGAGAATTCAGTCATTTCCTGAAATGCAGGCCACCGCGCCCGCGCCAAGCACCACCGAGGTGGTCTCTCAGGCGGCAGTTGCCCTGAAAATGATATTTGAATGGGAAAGTGATCACTACCATGGAGGTCATCGACCACCCCCCAATCAAAATCAGGCTGTGCATCCGAAGAGCACAAAGATAGGTCAAGGCAAGAAAATGAAGCGGTTCTCGGACAGTGATGCGTAAACTCATCCACGTTTAGGACAACCATCTCAAGCTCTTCGATCAGATCGGCAAGGACTTGTCCCCTGGGATTTATGGAGTAATCTCCCCAGAGAGGATGCCTGCCGTTCAGATCTCCAAGCCAGAGATAGGGCCTCGGCAACCGTGCCACGACGCGGCGGAAGTCCCCCGCGTCGAAGTCAGCTGACGGTGGAATGTACGCAGAAATGATAGTATACCTCCTATCCAGGTGCAGCTGCACAGCCACTACCTGAAAGGAGGTATCTAAAGAGAAAGGAAGAACGGAGACATCATGCCGGGTGTAAACCGCGCATCCCCCAGCCCGGCCATCCCGCGGTGGTGGGGTCGCAAGACCCTTATACCCCGGGAGGGCAGGCAGCGGGCACGCGCCTAGCATGGTCTCCTGCAAAAAAAATAGCTAACGGGGAACGGGACGAGACGAGCCTCCGCAGCTCCTCCCAGTTGGCCCGGAGTCCACGGCAATTCCATTGAAGGAATATGCCCTCCAGGCCTACCTCGGAGGAGACGCGGGGGCCCTCCTCGAATTGAAGACCCTCACGGGAATGGCCGTACGCTTCCCGGGGGCAGAACCCCGGGCGCTGTTGGCCGGACAAAGCGCTGAAGGCGCTGTCGCCTTCGAGGACTTATTGGGGGAGGTTGACCTCGCCATGCGAGTCTTTTCCTCCCTCCGCCTCGAAACCTTAGGCGGGCGTTGCGGCTTGGGAGGCGGGGGGCCCTCTTTTCGAGGAACCACCGTCTCCGAGCCACTCGCTCCACCTCGGGGCGTGGGCGAAGGGGCCGAAGCTCCTTTGTTGCTGTCCTCCTTTCGGGGAACAGCTTTAGGAACCCCAGAAGATGGCCTAGCGACCATCTTCAGGGGTGTTGCCTCCTGTGAGTCTAACGACTCTGTGGAGGCGCGTGGCCGTTTCGCCTTACGGGAAACGGTCACGCTGGGGGAAGAGGGGGGAGCCCTGGTATTAGCCGGGGCTGGGTGTGAACCCTTTTTGCCGCCAGCTCTACCAGGGGAGCGCCCGGGTGTAGTAGAGCCCGCAGAAGGGCTCCGAATGGGCGTGGAAACAACCGTGCTCGTTGGCCTGGATGGGCCAGGAGCAGAGGGTGCCTTTCGAACTACTGAGGCATATGACGTCCCAGGCAGAGCTGGGCGCGCCAGGACCAAGTCCTTAGCCTCGAGGAATGAGAGTCTATCCTGGGCCTGAACGGCCAGGATTTCTTTCTCCAGGAGATATGCACCACATTGCTTCGAAGAAGCAGGGTGCGGCTCTCCGCAATTGACACACTTGGCCACACACGATTTGGACTTATCGTGTGCGACCTTGGAGCAATTTACACAGACTTCGGGTGACCCCGACTTTGCACGTCTACATGAGCGATTCGTATGGCCGAAGCGGTGACAGTAATAGCACCGCCGCGGCAGTGGCACGAATGCCTTCACGCGGTAGCGGTACCAACCGGCACGCACCGACTCAGGGAGCTTGTCACAGTCGAACGTGACGAAGAGTGTAGGGGTGGGTCTCGAAGCCCCTCCCTGTTTTCTCATCACACGTTCGACCTTGACCGCCCCATGGTCGGCCAGCTCTAGGGTGATGTCCTCAATGGAGTAGTCAACGAGTTCCCTCGCATAAACTACTCCTTTCACAAAGTTCATGGTAGAGTGCGGCTTCACACTCACTGGGGTGCCATGAAGTGTCCGAAGAGCACTTATCTTGGCCGCCTCGGCGGGATTCGCCGCATTCGCCAGAAGGCTGCCGTCCGAGAAACGGGTCACCTTCGGCTCTCTACCAATTGCACTAGCTAATCCTCTCCTCTGATGGATCATGTTGCCCTTAGACAACATGGTGCCATCAGTGGAGCGAATAACGAGGAAGCGTTTGAAGCCAGCGGGCTCGAAAACGCCAGGTAACCTCTGAATGAGGGGCCCCGATGTCATCGAGGCTCCGCCCTGTGCATTCTTCGTCTTAGTCTTGGTCACGAGCTCCGCACACGAGGGGGTAGAGTGGCCGGATTTGCCGATGTTGGCTTGGTCGCCTACCAAAGTGGCAGCAGACCCATCCGTCCCCGCAGCCCCCGCGGATGGAGAGGAGCCCCGAGTCTTTTTCGTCTTTCTTGTCTTTTTCTTCTTTTTAGGAGAGGAGGGCGAGGAATGAACCCGCTTCTCACCCCCGCCGGTAGAAGCCCCCAGGCCAGATGGACCGGCCTCAGTCAGGTCCTTCTCTGAAATGGAGAAGGTCCCGGTGGGCGCAGGGGATTCATCCGGAGGAGATCCCTCCCCTCCTTGTCCTGCCTGAGAATCCACAGCCGTTTGATGAGGACCTTGCATAGGGGCGGATTCGGGTTCGGTGCTTGGCGCCGAGCCCGGATTCCCCCCCATGGAAGGCCCTACCATCTGAGGCTGGTTTTCCTCAAGGACCATGTCTATCACAGGAGGGGCCTCCAGTTGGCCATCCCCTCCCAGTACATCGCAGGTCCCCTTGGCAGCGTCATAAGTCTTTAGTGGGGAGGCACAGGCCTTGACCCCGGCAAGGTTTAATATTTTTGCCAGCAGGTCTTTTGAGGGAAGCGACCGAAGGGGCCTGGCTTCCCTCTCCCCCCTAAGGGGGTTTGCCCTACCGAGCCGCTTGTACGAGGGGCGGTCGGCAATGGGCTGCCTGCTGGCTTTCTTGGCAGTCCCCTTAGAAAGCATAGGAGGGACTGCCGCTGGAGATAGGGAGGTGCCCGAAAGCACCTCCAGAAAAGGGGGTGAGGGGGAGTCCCCTACACCCATAGGCGTAGGAGAGGAGTAAGCCTCCTCTCCGGTTAAAGAGATATGGAGGGTCCCCTGCGCAAGCACAGGGGGGGGGGACCTCCATCTTTTCTGTGGAGCTGCACGAGGGCGGCTCCGTTGTTGTTATAGGGGGAATTAAGGGGAGATGTTTTTTTTTTTCATCATTGGGCATGGTGACCCTCTTTGTTTTATGGGACGCAATCGCTCACCACCTCTTGCAGTAGCCCGCACTGCAAGAGGTGCTTACAGGCCCGGCAGAGCCAGGCGCCGCCATTTGGGACCACCCCTCCCGCCTGGTGGCCTGGCAGTCTTTCGGCATGGCGGCTCCACCTTGAACACGGCGTAAAACGGATAGATTTTGAAGACGAGAGGAAAAGGGATGTGAGGAAGGTATGGGTGGGGATGAAGCAGGTTGTTAAAAGCCAACCACCCCAGACCGGAGCTCAGGGGTTAGGGGATATTTTCCCCTCCCCCCTCAGCCCCAATCCGGGACGATTGGCTGAGAAGAAGGTCAGCTTCTACCCTGTGAAATTAGAGGCTGACCAGAGAAAGTTGTGGGAGAGGTTGTATGAAAAGCGACGAGGTAGGATAGGAATACAGGCTATCTGAAGGAAGGAAGAGAGGCTAAGCTGGGGCCGGACGGGGCGCTGGATCCCGTCAGCACGGCGGCCAGGATGGCAAATCGCCGCGCCCCTTACGGGGTCAACTGACATTGAAGCAGTGGTTTCATCCAAAATATTGCCACTGATGGAGAAACCTCTTTCTACATCTGAATTCCCAAGTGAAAGGAAAAAAGATGTCTTCACAATTTTGAAATGAGTGGGTATTTCATTTCACTACTGCTATTTTTTTAATTAAAAATCTTATTCCCCAAAATGTGGACATCAATATCTTGTTCCATATTATTGGCATCACTAACCTGTAAAAGTTTCCATTCATCTTGAAGGCGAACTATCTAAAAATCCATAGGGTAAAGTTTGCTAATAATCTTTATATCAATCAAACAATGGTTATTTTTTATGTTAACAGGATTTAGGCACCTGAACTGTTTTAAAAAATTCCTATCTAATAGGCATTTATCCAATAGGTAAAATAAACCCTCTTTATAAAAACCACAGGAATTTTTAAAAAGTCTTCTCCTTTTTCTTCAGGAACGCTGTTATACTCACTTTCAAAACCACTACCACAAATCACATGAAGTAAGGCACTGGTTTCACATTCATTTATAAGTTTTTTTATATCTTTAGAGCCATTTACTGAGGTAAGGGCAGAGCTTTTTAATATCCTGCTTGATAATTTATTATCAACATTCATTAACTCATCGTGCAGTTGATGAATTAATGAGCTGCATATTTGGAATTTTTTATTAAATTTAGTAAAAATTGGACATACACCTACAATAAATTTTATCTCTGCTATAACTGTTAGCTTTTTTAAACATTTTGCAATTTCTTTATAATAAAAATTGCTCATCAAGTTCTTAGTTTCTTTTTTTCTGGAATATATATTAAAAAATATTTTTGTATGGCAGAAAACTGCTCCAAAAATCTGATAGCTACTGCTTCCAAAGATAGCCATCTACTGGACACATGTTTCAAGATCTTGTGATTGGTAAGTTGTAATTCATTTTGAATTTGTTTAAAATCTTGCCATCACCCTGCCAAACCATCAAAAAAGTTATGTAATGCTTCCAATAATAATGGACAGCATAAGCCGTATATTTTTTTTTTTATTTATTTTTAAGAGCTCATCTGACGACTGCCTACTTGGGCATTAGTCGCCGTATTAAAACTGGCCTAGTTCTAGGCTACTTTAAAATAAAATTAAAGAGAAAAAAAAAACAACACCCCAAAATGGGGAAAGGAAGCAAGCTGGTGCATCGGGGAGAGGTCCCCCTGGCGCAGGAGCGTGCAACTAAAGGAGAAAAACAAACAAAAAACAAAACAAAAAAAAAACAAATGCAAAAAAAAACAAAAAAAAAACAAAAAAAAACAAACCTTGCTTAAATAATAGGGAGAAGGCCGGTCTCCCCCAAGAAGTCAACAAGTCCAGGGGGCAATGTGCACGAATCTGTCCCGAGCACAAGGAAGAGGCGGTAGCGACCCTGCCCATCCCGGTACTGGGACAGGTATCGTGCGCGAAGATCACCCAGACTGGGACATTCGACAAGAATGTGCCGAACAGTCTGGGGGACGACGCAGTCGTTGCAATAGGGCGCAGGCGAGCGCTCCATCAGATAGCGATGCGTCACACGAGTGTGCCCGATTCGGAGACGACAGAAAGCAGCCTGAAGCCGCCGCGGCATTGGGGGATAGGTCCATGGGAACAGTCGCGGCGCAATGGCACGCAACTTTAGGTTCCCTTCGACCGTCTCCCATCTTCTTTGCCAAGCAGTCCGAAGAGCTGCCCGTATTCCTGCCATGTAGTCGGTGTGAGGAAGAGCGAAACGCTGGTCCGGTCGCAGAGTCCTCGCGGACTCTTTGGCGCCCTGATCGGC
Source organism: Ceratothoa steindachneri (assembly GCA_963969495.1). NCBI lineage: Eukaryota > Metazoa > Arthropoda > Malacostraca > Isopoda > Cymothoidae > Ceratothoa > Ceratothoa steindachneri. The sequence continues at coordinate 3,627,711 of OZ018339.1, forward strand.
GCGCTCATTCCCCGCAATTCCTACATGTCCAGGAACCCAGCAGAAGATAATCTCGACATCTGCCCGGCTCGCCAAAACCGTGGCGTCACGGATATCGCGAACCAGGGGATGCGGAGATTCCAATGCCCCGAGAGCACTCAGGGCGCTTTGTGAGTCGCTATAGATCCCTTTCCGGTCTCCGAACCGGGCACGTCGCGTAATCTCCCGTACCGAGTGGTGTATTGCCACCAGCTCGGCCGTGAAGACAGACGCAGCGCCTGGTAGAGCCCCGCTGACTTCAAATAGAGGGGATACGGCGTGGAAGCCGACCCCCTCTTGGGACTTGGAGCCATCCGTATACACTGGCACGGTTCCAGCGTGACACAATGTGTGCTCCAAAAAGGTCGAACGCAATACTCCCGGCGCAGTACAAGCTTTGGGAGCAGAGGCGTGGCGACAAATAGCCAAATGTGCTACCCTCCAGGGTGGCGTCCTGGGCAGAACCAGGGGCGCCACCGGCCCGAGAGCTATATCTACCTCTCGAAGGAGTTTCCTGGCCCTAAACCCAAAGGGCTTAGGGTATGACTGGCGTCTCTCGGCGGCATAGGCACTATCGAGATCAGCTGCGGATGCAGTGAGAGCTGTTGGCGAATGAGGGAGGCGCCGGGCTCGCGCGTACAGGCGAGTGATGCACTGCACGCGGCGCAGAGCGAGTGGCATCTCCCCAGCATCGACCAACAGGCTCTCAATGGGGGAAGTGCGGAAGGCACCGGTCGCAAGGCGAAGGCCGGTGTGGTGGATCGAATCCACCTTCCGCAATAAACGCTCGGCTGCGGATGCATAAAACTCGCATCCGTAGTCGAGCTTCGAACGAACAAAGGATCGATAAAAAAGTAGGGCGGTAGCCCTATCAGCGCCCCAAGCGCTGAACGTCACGGAACGGAGAATGTCCATGGCGCGGGTACAAGAGACCCTAAGGCTGCGAATATGAGCCTCCCAGGTGAGGCGTCGGTCGAATACAAGACCAAGGAAACGGTGCGACTCAACCACATCCAGGCGCACCCCATTAAGAAACAAATCTGGGTCGGGGTAAAGCCGTGGATGGCGGCAGAAGTGCACCACCTTAGTCTTGGCCAAAGAAAACCGAAACCTGTGCGCTTCGGCATAGCGAGAGACGCGGTTCAATGCCTGTTGGAGTTGACGCTCCAGAGTTGGCATCTGGGCCGCTCCAAAAGAGATCGAAAGGTCGTCCACGTAGAGCGTAGCGAGAACATCTTCCGGCAGCACCGATGTGATGCCGTTGATGCTCAGGGCAAAGAGTGTGACACTGAGGACACTTCCCTGCGGGACACCCTCTTCCTGCTCCTTTGGGCCGGAGAGGGCTCCCCCCACCCGTACGCGGAATCGACGATCTCGCAAAAATTCAGATATAAACATTGGGAGGCGTCCCCTCGCCCCCATCGTGTGGAGAGTCTCCATGATACCGTATCGCCATGCGGTATCATAGGCCTTCTCCAGATCGAAAAAGACCGTGGCGTAGTGCTGTCTACGAAGGAAAGCCTCGCAGACGGCATTTTCCAGTCGGAGCAGAGCATCCGACATGGAGTGGAACTTGCGGAAGCCACACTGTGCGGAAGACAGATGGCCTCCGCTGTTCAGGAAAAAAACTAATCTAACATTTACCAATTTCTCCATCAACTTGCACACGCAAAAGGTTAGAGAGATTGGGCGGAAACCGGTCGGAGTAGAGTGATCTCTCCCCGGTTTGCGAAAGGCGAGCACAGTAGCGATTCGCCAGGAGTCTGGGAGAAGACCTTCCACCCAGATCCTGTTGAACAAATCTAACAGAAAGGCCATGCCTCGCTCACCCAGGTGTCGAAGCATGGCGTACGGGACATCGTCCGGACCATGGGCAGTGTCCGCGCACGAAGCGAGGGCGGAGCGCAACTCACTCACAGTAAACTTGTCGTTGAAGGGTTCTCCACCTCTGGAGGTAAAGTCCAGCCGGCGGCCTTCCGCGACATCACGACGTGCATTGAATGCTGGCGGAGCAGCATCACGGCTAGAGAATGCGAAAAAAGCGGTCGCTAAGGATTCCGCCACGGACGCGAGGTCCGAGATTACGGTCCCATTCTCCTGGAGAACGGGAGGGGGGTCCTGCGAGAACTTGCCCCGAATCCTTTTGACTCGCTTCCACACCTCAGCTAAAGGGGTCTTCCCGTTAAGTGAAGACACGTATGCCCGCCAAGAAGAGCGGCCGGCGTGCTTCGAAATATACCGGAACCTAGCCCTAGCCCGACGAAATTCAGCGACAGTGAAATCGTTCGGGCGGCGCTTATAGCGCATGTAGGCATAACGCTTCTGTTTGAGGGCCGTCTCACACTCGGCCGACCACCATGGGAGTGGTCGGCGTGCAAAACGGCCAGACGTCCTAGGAATAGTAGTCAGGCCCACGGCGATGAGGTTGCCGGAGAAGAACTCAACGGCCTCATCTACCGACCTAAACTCCTCGACTGAGATAGAGAATTCAGTCATTTCCTGAAATGCAGGCCATCGCGCCCGCGCCAAGCACCACCGAGGTGGTCTCTCAGGCGGCAGTTGCCCTGAAAATGATATTTGAATGGGAAAGTGATCACTACCATGGAGGTCATCGACCACCCCCCAATCAAAATCAGGCTGTGCATCCGAAGAGCACAAAGATAGGTCAAGACAAGAAAATGAAGCGGTTCTCGGACAGTGATGCGTAAACTCATCCACGTTTAGGACACCCATCTCAAGCTATTCGATCAGATCGGCAAGGACTTGTCCCCTGGGATTTATGGAGTAATCTCCCCAGAGAGGATGCCTGCCATCAGATCTCCAAGCAAGAGATAGGGCCTCGGCAACCGTACCACGACGCGGCGGAAGTCCCCCGCGTCGAAGTCAGCTGACGGTGGAATGTACGCAGAAATGATAGTATACCTCCTATCCAGGTGCAGCTGCACAGCCACTGCCTGAAAGGAGGTATCTAAAGCGAAAGGAATAACGGAGACAGCATGCCGGGTGTAAACTGCGCATCCCCCAGCCCGGCCATCCCGCGGTGGTGGGGTCGCAAGACCCTCATACCTCGGGAGGGCAGGGAGGGGGCACGCGCCTAGCATGGTCTCCAGCAAAAAAATAGCTAACGGGGAACGGGACGAGACGAGCCTCCGCAGCTCCTCCCAGTTGGTCCGGAGTCCACGGCAATTCCATTGAAGGAATATGCCCTCCAGGCATATTCCTCCGACGCGTCTCCGCGCGTCGGAGGAGACGCGCGGGCCCTCCTCGAATTGAAGACCCTCACGGGAATGGCCGTACGCTTCCCAGGGGCAGAACCCCGGGCGCTGTTGGCCGGACAAAGCGCTGAAGGCGCTGTCGCCTTCGAGGACTTATTGGGGGAGGTTGGGCTCGCCATGCGAGTCTTTTCCTCCCTCCACCTCGAAACCTTAGGCGGGCGTTGCGGCTTCGGAGGCGGGGGGCTCTCTTTTCGAGGAACCACCTTCTCCGAGCCACTCGCTCCACCTCGGGGCATGGGCGAAGGAGCCGAAGCTCCTTTGTTGCTGTTCTCCTTTCGGGGGACAGCTTTAGGAACCCCGGAAGATGGCCTAGCGACCATCTTCAGGGGTGTTGCCTCCTGTGAGTCTAACGACTCGGTGGAGGCGCGTGGCCGTTTCGCCTTACGGGAAACGGTCACGCTGGGGGAAGAGGGGGGAGCCCTGGTTTTAGCCGGGACAGGGTATGGACCCTTTATACCGCCAGCTTTACCAGGGGAGCGCCCGGGTTGGGTAGAGCCCGCAGAAGGGCTCCGAATGGGCGCGGAAACAACCGTGCTCGTTGGCCTGGATGGGCCAGGAGCAGAGGGTGCCTTTCTAACTATTGAGGCATATAACGTCCCAGGCAGAGCCGGGCGCGCCAGGACCAAGTCCTTTACCTCGAGGAATGAGAGTCGATCCTGGGCCTGAACGGCCAGGATTTCTTTCTCAAGGAGATATGCACCACATTGCTTTGAAGAAGCAGGGTGCGGCTCTCCGCAATTGACACACTTGGCCACACACGATTTGGACCTATCGTGTGCGACCTTGGAGCAATTTACACAGACTTCGGGTGACCCCGACTTTGCACGTCTACATGAGCGATTCAAATGGCCGAAGCGGTGACAGTAATAGCACCGCCGCGGCAGGGGCACGAATGCCTTCACGCGGTAGCGGTACCAACCGGCACGCACCGACTCAGGGAGCTTGTCACAGTCGAACGTGACGAAGAGTGTAGGGGTGGGTCTCGAAGCCCCTCCCTGTTTTCTCATCACACGTTCGACCTTAACCGCCCCATGGTCAGCCAGCTCTAAGGTGATGTCCTCAATGGAGTAGTCAACAAGTTCCCTCACATAAACTACTCCTTTCACAAAGTTCATGGTAGAGTGCGGTGTCACACTCACCGGGGTGCCATGAAGTGTCCGAAGAGCACTAATCTTGGCCGCCTCGGCGGGATTCACCGCATTCGCCAGAAGGCTCCCGTCCGAGAAACGGGTTACCTTCGGCTCTCTACCAATTGCACTAGCTAATCCTCTCCTCTGATGGATCATGTTGCCCTTGGATAACATGGTGCCATCTGTGGAGCGAATAACGAGGAAGCGTTTGAAGCCAGCGGGCTCGAAAACGCCAGGTAACCTCTGAATGAGGGGCCCCGATGTCATCGAGGCTCCGCCCTGTGCACTCTTGGTATTAGTCTTCTTTGTCAGGGGCTCCGCAACTGGGGGGGCAGAGGGGGCGGATGTGCCGATCTTGGCTTGGTCGCTTGCCAGAGTGGCAGCAGACCCATCCATCCCCGCAGCCCCCGCAGATGTAGAGGAGCCCCGAGTCTTTTTTGTCTTTTTAGTCTTTTTCTTTTTCGGAGAGGAGGGCGGGGAATGAACCCGCTTCTCACCCCCGCCGGTAGAAGTCCCCAGGCCAGATGGACCAGCCTCAGCCAGGTCCTTCTCCGAAATGGAGAAGGTCCTGGTGGTCACAGGGGCATCATCCGGAGGAGATCCCTTCCCTCCTTGTACTGCCTGAGAATCCACAGCCGTTTGCTGAGGACCTTGCATAGGGGCGGATTCGGGTTCGGTGCTTGGCGCCGAGCCCGGATTCCCCCCCATGGAAGGCCCTACCGTCTGAGGCTGGTTTTCCTCAAGGACCATGTCTATCACAGGAGGGGCCTCCAGTTGGCCATCCCCTCCCAGGACATCGCAGGTCCCCTTGGCAGCGTCATAAGTCTTTAGTGGGGAGGCACAGGCCTTGACCCCGGCAAGGTTTAATATTTTTGCCAGCAGGTCTTTTGAGGGAAGCGACCGAAGGGGCCTGGCTTCCCTCTCCCCCCTAAGGGGGTTTGCCCTACCGAGCCGCTTGTATGAGGGGCGGTCGGCAATGGGCTGCCTGCTGGCTTTCTTGGCAGTCCCCTTAGAAAGCAAAGAAGGGACTGCCGCTGGAGATAGGGAGGTGCCCGAAAGCACCTCCAGAGAAGGGGGTGAGGGGGAGTCCCCTACACCCGTAGGCGTAGGAGAGGAGTAAGCCTCCTCTCCGGTTAAAGAGGTATGGAGGGTCCCCTGCGCAAGCACAGGGGGGGGACCTCCATCTTTTCTGTGGAGCTGCACGAGGGCGGCTCCGTTGTTTTAGGGGGAATTAAGGGGAGATGTTTTTTTTTTTCATCATTGGGCATGGTGACCCTCTTTGTTTTACGGGACGCAATCGCTCACCACCTCTTGCAGTAGCCCGCACTGCAAGAGGTGCTTACAGGCCCGGCAGAGCCAGGCGCCGCCATTTGGGACCACCCCTCCCGCCTGGTGGCCTGGCAGTCCTTCGGCATGGCGGCTCCACCTTGAACACGGCGTAAAAAAGATAGATTTTGAAGAGGAGAGGAAAGGGGATGTGAGGAAGGTATGGGTGGGGATGAAGCAGGTTGTTAAAAAAAACCCATCCCGAACCGGAGCTGAGGGGTTAGGGAACAATGTCCCCTCCCCCCTCAGCCCCCATCCGGGGTGGTTGGCTTGAGAAGAAGGTCAGCATTCTACCCTGTGAAATTAAAGGCTGACCAGAGAAAGTTGTGGGAGAGGTTGTATGAAAAGCGACGAGGTAGGGGAGAAATCGGGCTATCTGAAGGAAGGAAGAGAGGCTAAGCTGGGGCCGGACGGAGCGCTGGATCCCGTCAGCACGGCGGCCAGGATGGCAAATCGCCGCGCCCCTTACGGGGGCATGAGCCGTAAGTACCAAATGATTGAATAGCTCTTTTGAAGGCATTATTAACCACATACAAATTGCATGTTCCTACATCAAGTAAGCTCTTGCTGCGTGTCTGTCTTATGATTTCATTCATATTTCTAAAAATTGACTTATTAACATTTGGACCATAAGATCCTAACAACAACATGTTGTAGCCACAGGGCTGCAACTTCCTCACCAATTCTTCCCGCTGCCCCAACAAGGTCCGCTCGGTGGTTCAAGGAGAGGGTATTGAGGAGAGTCTATTTTTTAATTTTATTTAGAAACAGTAAATAATGGTGATCCACCACAACCCCAGTAAATAATAAAACCCCAAATAACTTAATATATATATATAGTTGGCCTCACAATATTACCTTGGCCAACAACCACATGTATATATCTATACACAAGGCCTTACAAGTGGATATCAGCCACGCAAATAATATCTATATACAGCAATGCGCGTTAAAGAAACTCCAACCAAAGACCAAAAGATATCAGGAATGACAGGTGCACCCTTAACCTACTAATGGAGCAAGGCGAGTTAGGGAAAAGGGGAGGTGGCTCACTTTCTGGGGGGTTCTGAGGGGTCCGGGACCCAGCAAAGCCAAGGACTTTAGGGACCTGGGACACTTGTTAGTTCCAACTGCTGTGTTGCAGTAGGTGAGGCACTAGCACCAATGATGACACTCTAAGGTAGGCGTGCATGCGCAAAGGTCTGTTGTCTCCAAAAAGCCAGATAACAACTTATCAGTACCACAGAGCTGGAAAAGTGAAGGCACATTCAGTCACTGATTCACTGCCACACTCAAACATCTTTACTTATAATACATTCAACCACACCCACTCTCATACAATTTTCACTCACCTATTTTCCATTCAGGCGGCTTTTCCTTTCTCAGTCACAACTATTGGCTTTGGAACTATTAACAAATATAGAATTATTGTTAAGCTGAAAGAATCCGCCTAAAAGAAAATAGAGATGAATGGGGGAGCAAGATAGAGGTCTATCAAGTCCCCCCACACAAAGCAATGATGGTGATCATGTGATCCACACAAACATTTGGAAAAAGAACAAAGGGATTAGACATAGGGGAGGGGAGGCGGACAACCAAACTACTACAATGTTTTCATATTTTAAATTTGCACTGTTAAGTGCATCATTTATTTTTTCAACAACAGTTTCTGCAAGAGCATACCTTAAAAAATATGTTTTCAAATTGCTTATGACTAACTATTTGCCCCTTAGTTTCGGAAAAATATCTTATACAAATTTATAATTCTTTAAAGTTTTCAGCATTTCTTATCTCATTATATAAAATGCTAAAAAATAAATTGGATATATCCTTAATTAATTAGACATTTTTAAGGTGTTGTGCTATCCCTAAGGCTTTAACACCTGATGAGTGGTCAGTATTATAATCAGGATAAATTAAAAAAATGTGTGGATATTAATTATGAAAAATTCTAAGGAATTAAGAAACAAAAAAAAAAAATCAGCAAAATTTATAGAAAATATGAGTTAAAATTTTTATATTGTGGTAGACATATTCTGATAAGATATCAGCCCAAAATACTATATTAATAATCATTTTTAAGGTGTTATGATATCCCTAAGGCATAAACAGCTGTATTTTAATCAGGGTAAATTCAACTACAACAAAAATAAATTATCAAAATTCATAGAAAATATGAAAAAAGTGAAAAAAATGGCTACTCCCAGCCCTGGTCATAAATTTTTTTGAAGGAGGAAACAAGTTCAAGTATATTTCCATGGGTGCAGGTATAGGGTGGATGGATGGATGGAACTAGTTCCTTGGTGCTCCCTACAAGGTGATTGCACTGTAAAAATTAAGTTTGTTTAACAAAATTAAAATAATTTTTAAAATTTGATGGCTAAGCTGATGCCAGGGTGGGATAATTTAAAAATAGTGAGAAGTTAGAGATATAAAGAAGTATAAGGGTTGTTAAAATTGCCCTGAATAACGACAATTGCTAAATGTATAAGTATGGCATAACTTACATTTTGGGGCATCACAATTGTTGAATTTTAATTTATTATTCTATAACAATTTAAAATACTGAAAATACCCATAAAATCATACCTGAAAAAAATATAAATGGTACTAATCAATGTTTCAAACTTATATAAGGGAAGCCATATTATTTTCTTATCTCTTCATTTTTCTTCCTAAGGTTAATAACTCCCAAGTTTTAGAAGATTAGGAAAATTAGGGGTTTGATAAATATAAATTGTTCTATGCAAGGACAACCCATTTTATGTTTGACCTCTATACATTAAATTGAAATACTATCAACTGATCAAGTTATTGAATAAAAGGAGCATATGAAAACTCAATTTTTAGTTCTCATATTACTTTTATTCATTGTTGATCTTTAACCCTTTAACCCTCTCAAAATGACCCTAGTGAAATTAGTCTTGGTACAGAGTTATGGAAAATAATAAAATAAAATATTTAAATCTTCATTATAAACCAAATAATATATCATTTTAATTGCAAAGAATTATTCAATTGATTTAACCTAAAAATTATTAATAGCCTTCTAAATATTTAATTATAATTAGAAATATTTGCTTGTTGCTCAAAGTTATTTCTTGTTAACTGAAGAAATTGTTGCATTTTAGTTACCGCTTCTAAGCCAACATCGTTTATAGAAAATGTTATTTATATCTTATGGATAACATTTTTATATGAAATTAAAAGAAAATAAATAAAAAAATCATCTATTTTTGGGGGGCTGTATAGGCTTAGTCCGCTTTAAATAACATGCTGATTTTAATTGAATGAAAAATGAAAAACATGTATTAAACCCCCCAAAAAGAAAAGTCCTAAAAAAACTGGCTGTTTATATGTGTGTTAAGCATAAATCAGTCATTTTTTTAGCTGTCGCTTTTAGGTGTGGCCTTGAATGGAGTCAAGTTACTCTCATTCATAAATCTCTGTCTACAAACAAAGAAGGACTAACCTAAGCCATTTATATATTTTAATTAGATGATTACTCACTAATATAAGAGTATAAAAAAAGATGATGAATTATCATAATAATCAGGGCGAATACGAGTCTAAAAGTGAAAGGCCACAAAAGGTCTTCAGGCAATTACATAGCACTGAATCGATCTTGTATAAAGGCCCTAAGCGACTAAAGGGTTAAAAAAAATAATTGAGATAATTTCTAAAACAATGTACAGTTGCTATTAACAATGCTGGTGAGAAGATCATTCGAACAGTTTATAACTTTGTAAGTAAAAGATTTTTCATGATAATTTTAAATCTTGAAATGTATAAGTAGAATTGACTGCTTCTTATTCTGCCATTGTTTCAAGTAGGAAGAAGTTTTACAACTTAATATAGTCAAGCACTGTTAAAATTTTACTTGAGTCATGTATTGTAAGCTGGGTATCATTTTGCTAACATGAAACAAACCCCAAAGTGGAATGCTATACACCAGTGGTTTCAACCGGGGTGCCACAAGAGCTAACTAAATGCGCTGCAGGAGTGACCCAAAATCACTTTTAAAATGCCTAAATTGGAAAACAAATGTATTTCAAACATTTATAAAAAAAATCTAATGACACTTGAAAGTATTTTGAAACTAGTTTCTCTGCATTGTGCAACATAAAAACAATAAAAAAAGAAAGATTGCAGACAGTTCATGAAGAAATGAGAGTTGCCTTATCAACTATACATCCCAATATTAAAGAATTATGTGATACTCATCAAGCTTAAATTTCTCATTAAAATTTAAAGGTGAGATTTATTTCTTTTCATATTTTTATGTCTTATTTAAATTAAATTAGGTTAAATGTCAATCATAGTTAATTTTGAAGAGCTTTGCACATAATTATTTATTTATATGTAAATTATCCATATTGGGGTGCCGCGGCTGCTTCTGGATAGCAATTAGGGTGTTACTATCATACAAAGGTTGAAAGCTACTGCTATAGACCATAAGGATGCCAACTTCAAAGCTCTTCAAGCACATTACAGAAAATTGTCTAAAGTTTCCCACCATGAGGGGCTGTCTCATTGGCTTACAGTTGAAAGCAAAAGCAACTGTTTTCTTAGGGCAAAGATTCTCACTTTAGCTCAAAAAATCACTGTTCACCACTCCTATAAGCTCCCTTCAATGCTCCAAACATGCCCTGCTCTTGAGAATTCCACCATGCCACTTTGCCAACCTCAAGCATGACAGCAGTGGAAAAAGTAGAAATTCTGACATTTTCTAACTCTTCATTGGTCATGACTTGGCAGATGGGAGTTAGTCACATTTTAGGTAGACTTTGCAGCAGCTGTCATACAATATAGATCCCGTGGTTCTATCCCATGTTAATCAGTAAGTCCCCACTGATAAAGGCATCCTAAATGAGTGCAGATCGGTGGTAAAGCCCTTGACAGATTTTTTTTTCACTCTTTATGTCAAGCATTTTCCTAATTTTGTTTTCTGATTGCTCGCTTTAATTCCAACACAACCCTTATTATTTGCCACTTCATTGGCATTAAATAGATACCTATTTTCTTAGATTGTACAATATTGCAAACCTATCAATCATCCATTGGAGTAAAATAATGACTGAGAAGGCAACATTACGAGGTCATCCATTGCAATAAAATAATGACACAGGTAGTATTAATAGTGAAAGTGTTGTTTTTCCATATACCTATTCTTTTTTTTCTCCTCTACACAAGGTTACCAGTTTTTACTTTTCCATCATTCTTCCTTTGGTTAAGGTGTGTACACACCAAGATTATCATCAACAGACCTGAGCCCATATACTAATGATTACTACCATCTGACCTACACCTATGCATTAGAGGCTGTAAAGCAAGAGTAAAGTGCTCCACAGATGTGTCATTACCATTGTTCTCTATACTGTGAGCATCAAAAGTATCATTGCTGTGCAACATGGAGCTGTTGTCAGCTCCATTATTGAGGCAGTTGGAAATATTTATCTTATAGTGTCAACTCCAACTGGCTCTAAACCCTCCCTCTTATTGTGACAAAATTTCATCTCTCCCAATTTAAAGTTTAGAGGACTTGAAGGAGATCAGCGATTGCAACTAGGCAAATAATGTACTTTTCACTGGTTTGAATTGGCCCTTTCTGAAACCTGACTGCAGTGGGGTAATTGATTGATCTTTTTGCAGGAGCAAGACAAGTCTGGCATTTACCATCCATTCCATCAGCTTGCATAGACATGAGTGGATCGAAGCGCTTATCTGTGGCTCTTTCTACAGTTCAAGTTTCTTTTTACATAACGCCAGGCACGTTTGTGCTGTGTTTTAATTTTGTCTTTTGCAGTGTTATTGCCTGTGCTCTCACCATTTGCTGTGTTGCTTTTTTGTGCTTTTAGATATTGTTTATTACCCTGCCTGCCTTAGCTTTGTAAGTCACTCGTTACCCGTTTCCATTCGTTCTTTGGGTTGACTGCTCGAGTGTATCCTTGAATTGTGTTCCCCCCTAATCTGTGTGCTTGATCTGCTATTGTTCAAGTTATCTTTTTTGCAGTGTTATTGCCTGTGCTTTCACCATTTGCTGTGTTGCTTTTTGTGCTTTTAGGTATTGTTTACTAGCTTGTCCGCCTTAGCTTTGTAAGACACTTGTTACCAGTTTCCGTTCGTTCGTTTGTGTCGACTGATCGAGTGTATCATTGAATTGTGTTTCCCCTAATCTGTGATGTATGCTTGATCAGCTATTGTACATGTTCATCTTATCAGTAAGTAACTTGTCATTTATTTATTTATTTTTTTCCTTTCCTCGCCTCTCTTCTTCTCTCTGCTTCTTTCACACCCATGTGTTTTTTTTCAAGCCGCCTCATTGTTACCTCCACTCTGTCTTCCCACCCATGCGTCCTCCCTCCCTCCCCCCTCACCGACCGCTAATTCTGATTTGTCACTATTTTTTTCCCTCGTTTCTTGTTTCTATCGTAATTTTATTTGTTCACACTACTCAATTACTCTTTATTTTGTCTTGATTGTTGTTTCTTCCGTTATTGTGTCACTTAAGCCACTCTACTTATATAGTTAATTTGCTTTTCTCCCATTATTGTGTCACTTAGCCACTCTACTTATATAGTTAACTAATTTGTGTTATGATTGATAGGTTAACGATTCTTGCCCTCAATGGAACTGCTACCAGTGTTTCTCAAAACACCCTTACTCACATTAATGCATTGGGAAGTTATCATTCCCGCCGCCAGACTAAACGTGGTTTCTGTTTAGCTCCTGCTCTTAGAAAACTTTTTTACTTGAATCAACCCCCTCCACTTAGCCCTGATTCTTCTTCACCTCCCCCTTCACCTGTTCTCTCAGCGTCTCTCCTCAATGTCAGAAGCCTCTCAAAGAAGGCTGACTACATTCATGACCTGCTCATTAAACTCGAGTCACTCTCCTTGGACTCACAGAAACTTGGCTTGCCCCTTCTGCTTGCTGTTTAAATCTCGCTACCCCTGATGGTTACGTCCACTCCCATAACTCTCACAGTGGTGGAGTTGCTCTCATTCACAGTGCCTCCTTCCCTCTGAATAATCTGCCCTCTACCCCTCTTCTTTCTTTTAAGGTGCTCATCAATGTCTCTGATTCCACCCCCTCTCTAACTATCTTAGTCCTTTACCGCCCCAGCTCCTCCCTCAAGCTTTTTCTTGATGAATTTAGTAACCTCCTCGCTGGCCTCTCCCCCACTGGTTCTCTGCTAATCCTCGGTGATTTCAACCTTCCTGGCCACAATCCTAATTTCAAAGTCTTTTCTGAAATCTTTTCTCTCTCACCCAACACATTTCTTCCCCTACCCACTCTCACAGTAACATTTTAGACCTTGTAATCTCTGACTGTCTTATTTCAAACCTGATGACTACAAATTTGTACAATGCTATATCTGATCACTTCCTTATCAACTTCAACTTTTCTATCCCATTCCATATACCTCGCCAGCTGTCTCATAATCCTAAGCCTTTCCATTGACTAGCCTCCATTGATATTCCCTCCCTATCTAATGATGGGGCCTCCAAACTTCCTCCCATTAATGCTTCTGCCTATCTTGACCAGATTCTCTCTTCTTTGGAGCAACTCCTTCTCACTTGTCTTGATGCCCACTCTTCCCTTGTCACCCCTTCGAACTCCAGTTGTCACCGTGCCCCTTGGTACTCTATGGAACTCCTCCATGCTAGGCAGTCCATGCGTGCCCATGAAAGAGTCCTTAGAAAAGCTCGCACCCGTGGGCAAGACACAACCCCTCTCTCGCTGGTGTTCCGACTTGCAACAGCTTCTTACATGGCAAAATTAAAATCTGCTTGTGAAGCCTACTCAAGTAATCTGCTTACTGATAATAGGAATGATCCCGGTACCGTCTTCCGCCTGCTCTCCCATCTTACTTTCCCAGCCCAGGTCTCCCCACCCTAGCCCTGCTACTCTCTCAAATTTCATCGCAGATAAGGTCACTAACCTCCATGCCTCCCTCCCTCAGCCTTCTGTCCTGGCTCCTGCCATTCTCCCTGACTTCCCGCTTCAGCCGTTTATCGTTTTCTCCGCTGTGACCGCATTGGAGCTTACAGCCCTGCTCTCATGTTCTAAGAAATCGGGCTCCCCAAAGGACATTTTTCCGCCTAAACTGTTATGTAAAATTCTGCCTGCTATCCTCCCAACGCTTTGTGGTGGAGCGAATGTGAGTGTGTGTAAAAGGGCCATTCTCCCACCCCTTTTCTCAGTACCCTATCCCTCCCTCTGTAAAAATGTGTGTGTGTCTGAATGGGAATGGGTTTGTTTTGTTTTTTGTTTATTTTATGTATAAAAATGATTACCATGTTTTTTTTCTTTCTTTCCAGGCACCATATTCTGGAAAGATAGGACTTAGTTTCATATATCATTATATTAGAAACAGAGCGCCATATTCTGGAAAGATAATAGCTAGTTTTGATATATCACTATAATTAAAACAAAATAGTACTTTGTTTAAAATAATGTTTTATCAAAAGATTATATTTTGAGGATTGTTTGGATATAAATTTAGAGAGAGTGGAAGCTTGGACGGACGGCAAGAAGGGTTCTCTAGACGAGTGATCCGCCCAGCCCTGAGACGGAGGGCTTTCATACCTCGCTAGACACCTGGACCACCATACCCACATTAACTGACAATCCTGACTCCTTTTATGTTAGCCTACTACCACCCACCTCCAGCACACAAGTGATAGCGCGTGCCCCTTTTCGTTCGGTTGTTGCTGTGTTTTTTTTTATGTTTTGTGTAGATATATAAGTAAATTTTTTGTATTCGCCTGTTATAAAATTCTCTTTTGGTATCTTATTTGGATTGGGGAATTTGGCCTCATTTTGAAGTGTGCACACTTCCCTTGTAAATATAAATTACTGTAACTATCATTGTACTTTTTTTTGTAAGTAAAGGGACTGTATATACAATCCGTTTCATTCTCCCTTGATTTCTCACGTCCGGACAGTGTAGGAAGCGGGTTGGATCGATTGGGATTAGAGATATATTTTCGGCCCACTACATTTGGCGCCCGAATAGGGACGTGAGACTTCGAAACTGAGAGTGTGACAGGATTGGATTGCAGTCCATACCCAATTAGTGTGACAAGTAGTTTGACTGATTTTTTCCTCCTCCTATCTTTTTACTAACTTGGGAACAATGGCTGTAGCGGAAACATTGAATGAAGAAGTAGTGCGATTGAGACTGGAGTTGAGAAAGAAAGAAGAGTGTGAAATGTTGCGGGGAATGATGGAGGGAATAGAGAATAAAATAAAAGGGATGAATGAAAAGACTGATAGGATGAAGGAAATGGAAGACCGACAGGATCAGATGGACCGACGGATGCAGGACCTATATAACATGATGACAGGGGCTGGATCAGCCCCAGGACCTACAACCCTGACCCCTGCTCCTACTGAAGGGACTCCACTAAATGGAATGGATAGCAGTATGATTGAGTCTAAAGAAGATACTGTCAGTGGTAGGAAAGGGGGTGAATGGAAGAGAGTGGAAAGTAAGAGAGGAAGTAAGCATGGTTCTAAGGTTAAGGATAGGAAGGCGAGAGGGAAGAGTGTGGATTCGCTATACTCAGATGAGGGAGAGAGTGACGATATGATTGGAATGAGTGAGACCGAGAGTAGCTCTTAGGAGAGTGAAGTGAATGTGGGGAAAGGAATTTTAATTAGGGAAGTGCCAAGGATTGATAAGTTTAGACTGCATGCGGGAAAGAGTATGGATGAGTTCTTCAGGGATTTTGAGCGGTACTGCAAGCTCAAGTACCCACAGAACAAGGGTCACTGGGTGAGTGTTTGGATGGGAAAGTGTTGGAGTTCTTGCGAGTGATAACGAGTGTGGGAGAGCCAAAGTACGATGTAGTGAAGAAGAGATTGATTGGGCAGGTGAAACGAATGAAAGAGAGTGTGAAGTATAAAAGGGTGAATGAATTTGAGAAGGCTCGAATGGGGAAGAGTGAAAGTGTGAATATGTATGCACATAGGCTTGAGAGTATGGCAAGAACGAGGTATGGTGATGATGATGTAAATGAATGTAAACCACTCATGAGGAAGTTTTTGGACACGATCCCGCGAAAGGTGAGTGAATGGCTGAGTGGAAAGAGAAAGGAGAGAGTGAGACTGACAGGTGAACGGTTGATGTGGGAGGATGTGTTGGAACTGTTAGAAGATGGACGATTTGATGATGAAAGCGATCCAGAAGAGGATGGATGGTACAGTGTGAATGTTGGGGGTAAGAAGCCCAGGAGCTTTCATCCACCCCAGCAGTTTGTCAGCTACAGGGATGCCCTGAAGGCTGCACCAGCTGGAGTGATGTCAAACTTCTTGGGCCGGCAGAATGGATGGGCAAATGGAGGGTGGTTGAATGGAAGGGGGCAGATGAATTTCAAGCGTGGGAATGGATATATGAGAGAGAAACCGAGGTATGTCCCAGCAAATGAGAGACCGAATGGTGGGAGAAAGATTGTGGAATGTCGTCGGTGTGGAAGGAAAGGTCATATGTTGGCAGAATGTAGGTGGACATCTGGTGCATGTTTTGGGTGTGGTAAGAAAGGCCATATGATAAAGGATTGCCAGGAAAGTGGGAAAGAGTGCTTCAAGTGTAAAGAAATAGGTCATTTGAAGAAAGATTGTCCGAGGTTGAATGGTGGAGCAACTGCTGGGGAAAGTATGAAATATGCAAGTGGTAATTGTGGAAAGGCTGGTCATTATGCAAGGATGTGTCGTGACCAGAGGAATGTATGTAGCTATTGTGCAATGGAAGGACATTCAAGTGAAAAGTGTTGGATTAGACTGAGAGCGCAAGGTGTGAATGGAAAGTCTGAAGCGGGAAACTGAATGGTAAGAGGGTACCTGCTGAAGTATCCTGTGGGTGCATGAGTGTGAGTAATGTGTTGGTAAGTCTGTCTAGTGTCAAAGTGCTGTCTGGTAGGCAGTATGAGTGTCTGAGTGTTAAGGTGGAATTGAATGGAATTGAGTGTTTGGCTTTAATAGATTCTGGATGCAAGGCGAGCTTGGTGTATAAAGATGTGTATGACAAGTTAGCGAAAAAGCCCTCCTGTCTGAGTGCAAGGGTAGTTTGGTAGGTATTGGTAATAGGAGAGTGCCTGTGATTGGAATAAGGTCAGCTGTTCGAATGCATGGTATGATGATGAATGAATGTGAATTTTCTGTGATTGATAAGGTGAGTAGTGAGTATGGTGTGATTTTGGGGTATGATTTTATGAAAATGAATCGTATGGTTGTGCATCCTGCGAGTGATCAGATTGAGAGAAAGATTGGTAAAAATGGAGTATATAAGTTGTATGTAGGGAAAGATGGTAGCATTTTGAGGAGTGTGTTTACTGGTATTGAGGTAACTGCTATGGAAAATGTAAGGCTTGTGAAGGGTGAAAGGGTGTCTGTTAGAGTGAGTTGGAGTAAGGATGTTAGTTTGAATGTGGGTGAGAACACTGTGATATTGGATGGAAAGGATGCATGTTATAAGGTAAGGCGTGTTGCTTGTGTGTTTGGTGGCTTGATGAAAATGAATGATCCTTTTGTATGTGTGCAGGCGGACCCCAGTGTGAAAGGGCAGGTGAGGGGAATCCAAGTCGGAGATGTACTGGGCCACCTCTCCACTGTCAATGAGGTAGGTATGGATGATAGTACGGATGTCAGGGTGAATGTTGCGAATGAAAAGACATGTGAATGGACGTATAATGATGTGAAGAGCATGGTGGAATTGGATGGATGTTTAACTGAGTATGAAAGGGAGGATGTGTATCGAATGATATTTGAACCAAAGGGAGCCCTCAGTAAGGGTGATCTGGATTTCGGGGTTGCAAAGCTCCCGGAATTCAAGATTGTCCTGAAGGAGGACTCCCCAATCTATCAGCGGCCAAGGCATTTCCCACGGCCTGTTGCTGATCAGATTGAGGAGCAGTGCTTGGAATTGGAGCAATTGGGGGTGATTGAAGAGAGCGAGAGTGCATGGAATAGTCTAATTGTACCTGTACGTAAGCCGGATGGAAGATTGCGTCTGTGTGTGGATTATAGAAAGGTGAATGAAAAGACTGTGAAAGAAAGATTTCCGATGTGTGTGGTATCTGAGTGTGTGTATATTATACATGGGATGGAGTGGTTTACGAAGCTGGATCTGGTACGGGAGTATTACCAGATGCCCATTGCTGAGGAGAGCCGGCTGGTAACTGCCTTCTCTTCCTCAAAGAGGCATTACCAGTTCCGGAATCTCAGATTTGGGTTGGCTAATACTCCCGGAGCCTTCCAGCGGGCAATGAATGTTGTGTTGAGTAAGTTTGCGAGTAAGAATGTGATTGCGTTTATAGATGATATTTTGATTATGACTGAGACTTTTGAGGAGCATATGAGATTGGTGAATGATGTGTTGAGAACGTTGGAGAGTGTTGGTGTGAAGGTGAAAGTGGCGAAGTGTGAATGGTTTGCGAAAGAAGTGGAATTCCTTGGGCATATGGTGAGTGAGAATGGGTTGCGAAAATCACCGAAGTATGTTGAGAAGGTGCGAATGTTTCCTAAACCAGTGACTGTGAAGCAACTGAAGTCGTTTTGGGGTTTGATTGAGTTCCAGCGAAAGTTTATACGTGATTGTTCTGGTGTGAGTAAGCCTCTGACTGAGTGGATGGGCAAGAAAGGTAGTACAGTTGTCAAGTAGAATGATAAGATGAATGAGGCGTATGAGAGACTGAAAGAGGCAGCGGCTGAAGATGTTGAATTGGCTTACCCAGATTATAGTGTAAATGCTAAAATGCTTGAATTGTATACAGATACGAGTGGGTATTGTATGGGAGGTTTTCTGATGCAAGAGCAGCGTTTGAATGGAGAGAATGTCAGGCGAATAATTGGGTATGTATCCAAGGCTATGAATGTTGCAGAACAAAAGTATTCGACTGTGGAATGAGAGCTGGCTGCGATAAGATATTGTTTGAAAGTGTTGCATCCATTTTTGTATGGTGTGAGGTTTGTGATAAAAACCGATCATCAACCTCTTGTGTATCTGCAGCGTATGAAGTGGGCTGATAGTAGGATTGCAAGGACTTTGGAAGATTTGAGTGACTTTGACTATGTGATTGAATATGTGCCTGGTGAACGGAATGGAGTGGCTGATTTGATGTCAAGGTATCCTGGTACGAATGATGAAAATGTGTGTGGAGTGAGTGATCCGGAGTATTTGCCAAAAGGGATTATGAATGGAAAAGAGAGTAAGGGTGGTGGTGATTCCTTGTTTGAGAGTGTATGGAATGGTTTGCAAGATTTGAAGAGTGATGAAGTAGACGTGAGAGTGCCCGATAGTGTGGATGATTTAAGGAAGGAGGTAATGAATGAAGTGTGTAGGAAGCCTGAAAGCATTGGTATGGCAAAGGTGCGGAACTTCATGAAAGAATTGAGAGCGATGTGTATGCAAGGGGTCCCGCCATTTCAGGAAGTGTTGATTGTAGTCAGTCGTTTGTATGGAGTGATTGTTTATGTGCACTTTGGTGGTGAGAGGCCGATTGTGTACAAGGATAAGAGAAGAAGGGTTTGAATCCTAATGTGGTACATCTGCAATGTTTGAGCGGTGTGCACTACAATTGGGTGATTGAAAAGTGTTCATATATAAGAGAGAAGAATGATTGTCTGGATGAAGATGAACATGTGGTGAGTGATGATATGGGAGTTAATGACAGTGTGGATATCAGTACTGATGTTGGTGTGCTTGTTCCTTCTGTGTATTGCGAACATGGTGGACCTGATATGATGGAAGCGAGAGTGAAAGTTGGTGAAAGGTTCTTCTGTGGTTTGATTGATACTGGAGCGAAAGTGTCTTTAGTAAATGAGAGGATTCTGAGTAAGTATGATGAGTTTAAATGTTGCGAGCATAAACCTGTGAAGTTACGGATAAGTGGATTAGGGAATGGCATGATAGTGGCATGGGAACAGGTTGGTCTGAAAGTGAGTTTGGGTAATGGTGTGAATGTGAAGCATGACTTTGTGATCTGAAGGATGAGCAAATGCCGTGTTGTTTCTTGCTTGGTGTAGACTTTATGAGATTGAATGATTTGTCTTTGGATGCTGATAAGGATTGTGAGGTGATGAGGTTGAATGAGTGTGCAAAGAATGTTGTCAAGTTTTGCGGTATGATTGAGTTGGTCATGGATGATGAGAATGAGATTTTAAGTGATGAGGATATTCTAGAGATGCAAGAGATATGTCCTTTTGTTAGTGAGTTGAAGAGGTGTGTAATGATGCGTGTTGATTTGAATGAATGGCCAGAGTGTTTAAGTGATTTTAAAAGGTATGCTAAGGATTTTGTTGTTTGTATGAATGTTGTATATTTTGTGAGGCATGTAAAGGGTGGTGATTATATGTATGTACCTGTGATGTCCTTAGTTGGTATGATTGGTCTGGTGAAGGTTGTGCATGATAATTATGGGCATATGGGTAAGTTTAAGCTGTGGGAGTGTATGAAGGAGCATGTGTTCCATCCGTTTCTGAGAACTGTTGTGAATGATGTTGCAACTACGTGTGAAAGGTGTCAGAAGCGAAAGGTGCAAGGTGTGCAAGTGAAACCACCGATGTTGAAAGTTGATGCGAAAGAACCGTTTGAATTGGTAGTGATTGATTGTGTCTCTTTGCCGCGTATGAGTGCTGGGAATGTTGGTATGGTTGATCATAAAAGTAAGTTTGTGTATGCAGCACCTGTGAGAGATAAAAGGAGTGTGACTGTTGCGCATGTGGTTGAGCAGTTGTTTTTTCCTATGTGTGTATGGAAGCCTAGAAGATGTCTGAGTGATAATGGGCCTGAATTTGTAGGGGTAGTGTTTGAGCAAATGTTGAGAGAGAATGGTGTGGAGCATATGAGAACAACTACGTATGTACCGTCTTCAAATGGATTGGCTGAACGGACTATAAGAACCTTGTGTGAGATGTTGAGAATGATGAGTACGACAGTGAATGACTGGGATGTATGTCTGGGGAGAGTGTTGTGGGCGTATAATTCAACTGTGCATAGTGCAACTGGAATGTCCCCATGTCAGTTTGTGATGAATTTTGAAAGGCGAGTGAAAGATAGGTTTCGTTTGAGTGAAAGTGAGCAGAGTGTATGGCGTGAGGCGCATGAAAGGTTCCGTTCATTTGAATTAGGTGCAAAAGTATTGAAGGTGAAAGAAGTGAAGGGTAGGTTGAATGTGTCAAAGATGAGTGAGAAGTTTGATGGACCTTATAGAGTTGTGAGAGTTTGGGAAAATGGGGTGACGTATGTTTTGGAGAGTTTGAATGACGGTATGACTGAGAAAGTGCGGGCTCATCAGAGTCAGTTAAGGAGATGGAGAGAACCTCCTGACTACCTGGTGAGCCATCCGGTGTATGGACTGTGTAAAGAGAGAGGTAAAGTGTATGATGATGAGATTGAATATGATAGTATGGATCTGTCTGGTAAAGAGCTAGTCTTAGTCTCGAGGAGTAGAAAGCGTACAAAGAAGAGTGAAAGGAAGAATGCAAGTACGAATGAAAGTAACTCTGAGCAGAGTGTTTCTGGTATAAGGGATCTTAAAAGGAATATTAATTTTTTGCGTAAATAGGTGAGTGATTTGGCTGGTATAAGTAGACGAGTGAGTGAGCTGCCTGTGCCTGATTTTTCTGGTTTTGGGAACAGTATGAATGATAGTGTGTTTGGGCAGAACGAACCTAGCGTTGCTGATTTTTCAGGTTTTACGAATGGTAATAGTAGGGGTGAGTTTGATGTAGTGAATGATGAAGTGGCTGATTTTTAAGGTTTCTGGTGGGAACCAGTCGAAGAGGTTTCTGGTATGGCTGTTACAAATACAGGGGATGTGAATGACCTGTCTGTTTCGCAAGAATGTACCTTGAGTTGGATGAGAGCTGTGAGTGAGGAGCTGATGAATGGGGGTATGAAGAGTGAGGGTTCTGAACAGGAGAGTATGAAAGAATTCTGTCGTGAGATGGGAGAACTGGTAATGATGGCTAAGAGTATGGTTGATGAGATGATCAATAGTGACAATGAGACTGACAGGATGACTGACGAACAACCCCGACTAATTGCTACACGTAGCCAGGGACCAGTAGAAGAGTGTGAATGGGTGCAGAAGGGTGCGATTGAGCATAAGTGGTACCGTGAAGAGTGATTGAAGGGGTTTTGTGAGTGACTGGTCGAATGGCTTAAGGAAGGAGGGGTGTGGTGGAGCGAATGTGAGTGTGTGTAAAAGGGCCATTCTCCCACCCCTTTTCTCAGTACCCTATCCCTCCCTCTGTAAAAATGTGTGTGTCTGAATGGGAATGGGTTTGTTTTGTTTTTTGTTTATTTTATGTATAAAAATGATTACCATGTTTTTTTTCTTTCTTTCCAGGCGCCATATTCTGGAAAGATAGGACTTAGTTTCATATATCATTATATTAGAAACAGAGCGCCATATTCTGGAAAGATAATAGCTAGTTTTGATATATCACTATAATTAAAACAAAATAGTACTTTGTTTAAAATAATGTTTTATCAAAAGATTATATTTTGAGGATTGTTTGGATATACATTTAGAGAGAGTGGAAGCTTGGACGGACGGCAAGAAGGGTTCTCTAGACGAGTGCTCCGCCCAGCCCTGAGACGGAGGGCTTTCATACCTCGCTAGACACCTGGACCACCATACCCGCATTGGCTGACAATCCTGCCTCCTTTTATGTTAGCCTACTACCACCCACCTTCAGCACACAAGTGATAGCGCGTGCCCTTTTCGTTCGGTTGTTGCTGTGGGTTTTTTTGTCTTGTGTAGATATATAAGTAAATTTTTTGTATTCGCCTGTTATAAAATTCTCTTTTGGTATCTTATTTGGATTGGGGAATTTGGCCTCATTTTGAAGTGTGCACACTTCCCTTGTAAATATAAATTACTGTAACTATCATTGTACCTTTTTTGTAAGTAAAGGGACTGTATATACAATCCGTTTCATTCTCCCTCGATTTCTCACGTCCGGACAGTGTAGGAAGCGGATTGGATCGATTGGGATTAGAGATATATTTTCGGCCCACTACAGCTTCTTCACTTGCAACTGGTCTCGTTCCCTCTTCCTTCAAACATGCCCACATCCGCCCGATTCTTAAAAAGCCTCAACTGAACCCCACTGACCCTTCAAATTATTGCCCGATTTTGCAACTTCCTTTCCTCTCTAAGGTTCTGGAGAGAGTGGTTGCTCCACGCATCAACAGTCACATGGTGGCCTGTAACATTGATGAAACCTATCAATCTGGTTTCAAGTCAGGTCACTCCACAGAAACCGCCCTTCTCAATGTGTCCGATTGCTTACGAAGAGCCGCGGACAGGGGTTGTGCCTCCATCCTCTTTCTATTCAACCTCTCCTCTGCCTTCGATACTATTGACCATACCGTCCTACTTGATCATCTCCACTCTTTCCTCAGCCTATCAGGCACCGTGCTTGACTGGTTCCGCTCTTACCTCTTGTTTTGTACCCAATATGTTGTGATTGACGACGTTTCATCCAACTCTACCCCCCTTCGCTTTGGAGTGCCACAAGGCTCTATCCTCGGTCCTCTACTATTTTGCATCTAACTTCTCCCTCTTAGTTTCCTTCTCCATAATCTCGTCTATCCTTCCACCTCTATGCTGATGACAATCAAATTTTCGTTTCCTCATCCCCCACGTCTCTTGCCTACTCTATCACTGACCTCCTGGCTGCCTACTCCTCCATTTCTGACTGGCTTCTACCAACTTCCTCAGGCTTAATCACTCCAAAACTGAGGTCCTCCTCATCGGCACCCCTGCTCTTGTCAAAAAATCTAAATCTCTCTTTCCCTCTATGTTAGGAATCTTGGTTTTGTTTTTTCATGAGCATCTC
Source organism: Ceratothoa steindachneri (assembly GCA_963969495.1). Classification (NCBI taxonomy): domain Eukaryota; kingdom Metazoa; phylum Arthropoda; class Malacostraca; order Isopoda; family Cymothoidae; genus Ceratothoa; species Ceratothoa steindachneri. The sequence continues at coordinate 3,651,316 of OZ018339.1, forward strand.
TCCTTTAAGCCTCATATCCGCAATGTCAGCAAATCCTCTCTATGTTTCCTTTGTAACTTCTCTCGCATTCACTCTCACTTTGATCGCCTTGACTACTGTAACTCACTGCTTGTGAATCTGCCATCCTCCTCTCTCCGCCCTCTTCAACTTGTACAGAACTATGCCGCCCGGCTTCTCCTCCGTTGCCCTCGCTTCTCTCCCTCAAAACCCTTGCTTCATGAACTGCACTGGCTCCCTGTCAGATCCCGTACTCACTTCAAGATACTTCTCTTCACATTTAAGGCCCTAAACAACAAGGCCCCATCTTCCCTCTCTTCTGCCCTCTCGCCATGCCATGTCCCTCGGGCCCTTCGGTCATCACATGCACCTCTTTTGAATATTCCTTGTTCATCCCTCTGCTCAATGGGGAACTGCTCCTTCTCAATCTGCGCCCATAAGTTGAGGAATGCTTTTCCTGCTGAAATCAGGTCTTCTCCCTCTCTTACCACATTTAAGCGTCTCCTGAAAACGCATCTTTTCAGAATTGCCTTCTCCCCCTCTTGAATTTCCATTCTCATCTCAGGACAACATATGCTCTGAGAAGGCCTCAGGCCTTAAAGAGCGTATTAGAAAAGACATTATTATTATTATAATTGGCTGCCTCGGTGCCACTCTTTCCTTCTTTTTTAAATAGGAGCACAATAGACTTTTGCCAGATGGATGGGAATGTTCCCTGTGTCCATATTTTGTTAAATATCTTAAGGAGGTGGTCTTGGGATGCAGTGGCTAAGTTCGCAATCATATCATAGGTGATCCAATCTTGTCCTGGTGCAGTGATATGGGATTATTCCAGAACTGCTTTGAATTCAGTCATGGTGAAGATATTGTTGTATAGTTTGTCAGCTGCATGTTCACTCATGAACTCCAGGGGTATTGATTCCAGTGTCTTTCTTAGTTTTTGGAATGGTTTGGGGTAACTTACTGGATCTGAGTAATTTGCGAATGTTTGGGCAAATACTTGTTTAGCTTCTGAGAGGTCCCCAATTAGGTCACAGTGTGGTGGAGCGAATGTGAGTGTGTGTGTAAAGGGCCATTCTCCTACCCCTTTCCCTCCCTCTGTAAGCATGTGTGTATGAACGGAAACATTTTTTTACTTTTATATATATAAATTGATTTTCATGATTTGTATAAAATGGGTTTTTTTTCTCTTTCTCAGCTAAATGTTAAATAGTTTTTTTGAAAGACCACTCTAGTAAATTTAATCACCATAATTTGTAAGGAGTGGCAGAGACTATAGGGTTGAAATAACAAACTAGTTATTGTAAGTCCTGCCAGGAAAGAGAGGGCTTTCATAGCCCCAAGACATGACCAGATTGCAATATTATATCGAGCTCAGAGGCGCCGGTCTTTTTTTATAAGTCCTAGGCATTGTGCCCACTCGAGTGGCAGCTGGCAGGACTTCCCCCCTGGGGTACCACATGAGGCCCTTTCCTTTTGTTTGTTCATTTATTGGTTGTTGTAGTCGCAAATACTTTTTTTGTTTGATTTTGTATAGAATTGTTTTTTCGGGTTGGTAGTTATTTTTTTTTCCTTTAAATATAATAGTCTGAGTGTTTACATATATTGATTGATAGTATTCTTAAGATAGGATTAATTGCATATAAATAAGTAACGAGATCTCAAATTTATTCACCCCTATCTCTTATAAATATTTACTCCATATTTTTATTTTAAGTAAAGGACTGTACATACAATCCGTTTCTTTATTTTGTATACATACTGTACTATCCCCTATAAGTAATATAGCTCTTTTGTCTATAATAAATTCATTGTTTTCTAATTCTTGACTACTTCTGTTCACCTCCTGTCTTTCAGGTAGGGGTGTTTTAGTTATATCATCTATTTGAATATTCAAAGTTTTTCCATTTTTTTTCCTTCTTTGTCATTATGTATTTCGCATATTGTTTCTATTTCATGGTAATCTCTAGACCTTAGGATTGACCTTTTTATATTTACTTTATTATTGTTACTTAAATCCATTTAACCATTTGTTTCTATATTAGCTATACCTTCAAATCTAGTCTGTCTAATAGACATTTATTCCTTCTCTTGTAAATTTTTCTTTTCCTTTTTTGGTACATCTACTGTCTTCCATTCATTTTTAATTTTATGGACATGATCTCACTTTCTTTCACCTTTTTATTACTTGTTTCACTTCCTTTCAATTTCTCTTTTGTTTCCAATATCTTCCTTTATGCTTTTCATATCTATATATAGTTCTACATTTTCTTTATTTGTCATTTCTAAATCTTTTCTGTATACACATAACAGATTAATGAATTCATTTTTATTTCTTATCTCTATTTTTAGTATCTTATACTCATCACTAACTGCACAAACTTTACAAGATCCCACAATCATCACAGGCAACATACATAGACTCAGCACTGATATTTTCCATTCTATACCTGACTGATGCTAATAACCTGACTTATGCTTATAGTTTTTCGATCACCACCAGTATGGTAACACGTCTTCAAGTGTTGTTAGCCCTAGTCTTGATAGCCAGACTTTGTAGGGGAGATCTCTGAGGGTGGACACTAGCTTTGTAGCTCTTCGCTGGACTTCCTTGAGGGCTTCTATATCTCCTGTAAATTGGGAAGACCAGGCCTGACAGCATACTCCAGTAGGGGTCTGATAAAGGATTTGTACAGTGCCAAAAATATGCAGTTCAGATTCATCTCAGGTCAATCGACAGTACTCCAGCTGATTCATGGCTTGGATAAGGACAGAGACTATGGATGAAGGAAAAGCCACAGATGTCATCTAATGTGACTTTATGAAGGCTTTTGATAGGGTTCCTCACAAGAGACTTCTTTCAAAAGTTCATAGTTATGGAATCAAGGGGCACATAATTGAATGGATCAAATATTTTTTGACCAGCAGACGACAGCAAGTGTTAGGCAGTGGAGAATCCTCTGACTGGCATGAGGTCACTAGTGGAGTACCTCAGGGCTCTGTACTTGGTCCCCTGTTGTTTGTCTTGTTTATCGATGATCTCCTGGATGCAATCAATCATGGCAGTGATGTGCATCTCTATGTAGATGATACCAAGCAGTTCAGGAGGATTACAGACAATGATGACTGTGACAGGCTTCGGGAGGATCTAGATGAACTGCGAAAGTGGTCTGAAAGATGGATGCTTAACTTCCACCCAGATAAGAGCAAACATATGAGGATAGGCAGGTCACAAGTTGAGGAGCATGAGTACACCATGTATAACAGTGTTGCCACTACTAATACTGAGAAAGATATTGGTGTAGTGATAGACGACAAGCTGGCGTTTTAGAACATAAGAACATAAGAAAAGAAGGAGACTGCAAAAGACCATTCATGGCCTACACTTGGCAGCTCTTGTTCCAGTCAACACACAAAAGATTTCTTACCAGAGAAAGGTCATCAACATTGTCACCATTTACGGAGTTCGTCAGATCTAATCTACAATATACATAAAATGCATCCAGAGGATTATGTCCATTCATGCAACCGCAAAATATAATCTAACCACTCCTTAGAAAAATATATACATATGTACATAAAAAGAAGTCAGTCCCATCTAGTAGCTTCATCCATATATTTATCTAATCTATTCTTAAAACTACCCGGAGAGGCGGCTTCTATCACATGTCTAGTGAGCCTATTCCATTCATTTGTAAACCAATTCCTCCTAATCTCCTTCCTAAACCTATACTTATCAAGCTTAAACCCATTGCTACGTGTCCTGTCATGTTCACTAAGTATAAGAACCTTACCCAGATCCCCTTTATTATATCCTTTTACCCATTTGAAGACTTCAATCAATTCCCCTGACTCTTCTCCTTTCCAATGTATGTAGATTTAGTTTTCTGAGCCTTTCACCATAAGGTAAGTTTCTTAGCCCACCAATCATCTTTGTCATCCTTCTCTGCACAGACTCAAGCAAGTCAATATCCTTCCTATAATATGGTGACCAAAATTGTACTGCATAGTCTAGATGAGGCCTAACTAGCGCCAGATACAGTTTTAGAATGACTTCAGCACTCTTATTGCTTACACTCCTCCTAATGAATCCCAATATCCTATTAGCTTTATTCTTAGCATTTAGGCATTGCTTTCTAGGACGAAGGTCTGAACTTACCAAAATACCCAAGTCCCTCTCACAATCGGTCCTCCCTAAAATTCTCCCATTTAATTTATAACTATTCAGTGGATTATTTCTACCTATACTAAGTACACTACATTTGTCTATGTTAAACTTTATTTGCCATTTCTCGGCCCAATTGGACAGAATGGTCAATTCCTTCTGCATTACAACAGCATCAGAATCAGCCCTAATGGCCCTACCTAGCTTAGTATCATCAGCAAATTTACTCAGGTCACTACTTATACCTATGTCAAGATCATTAATATAAATTAAGAATAGCAAGGGACCCAAAACAGATCCTTGCGGAACTCCACTGCTAACACACCCCCACTCAGATTTAACTCCATCTATACTAACTCTTTGCTGTCTGTCACCAAGCCATGACTGAATCCACCTAAATATACTGCCATCGATCCTGTGTGCTTTAACTTTGCTCAGAAGCCGTAAGTGTGGCACTCGATCAAAAGCCTTACTAAAGTCCAAGTATCTGGCTGAAAAAGTCATCAAGACTAACAGAATTTTTGGCATCATCTGAAGAACTTTTGTATATCTTGATCCAATCATATTTAAGGCATTATACACAGCTCTGGTAAGACCTCACCTAAAATATGTGAACCAGATCTGGTGCACACATCTGGTCAGAGATGCAGAAATGATAGAGAATGTTCAGCGTTGTGTCACTAAAATGGTCCTCCAACTGAGGGACCTGTCCTATGAAGAAAGACGGAGGAAACTTAACTACTTACATTGGCCTACAGGAGATCCAGGGACAACCAGATAGAGGCGTAGAAAATCATCACCTATAAATATGATCAAGACTGTTCCGAAGGAATTTTCCAAATGAAGGATGATGATATAACCAGAGGGAATTCAAAGAAAATTTACAAGACACATTCAAGACTCAACACCAGGAAATATTCCTTCTCCAGCATGGTCATCAATAACTGGAATAACTTGCCAGAGTGAGTGGTGAATGCAGATACAGTAGAGAAGTTTGAGTCACGACTGGATAAAACACATAACTACCAAGCACAAACAACATATGCCGGTAATTGAAAATCAGGCTACAGAGCTGGAGCCACAGGCATAAGCCTCTTCCAGAAGATCATCTGTGAGTATGTAGATGAAGGTGTTTCTTACCATGCCCAACATGGAGTTGGCCTTTGCTGCTGATTTGGCCATTTTCATGGCAGGTTTCAAGTCATCAGTGATGACCCCTAGATCTCTCTCTTCACTTATGAACTCCAGGTCATCTCCCATGGTGTATATATGTCCAAGGTTGTCTCTCCCAATATGCATTATCTTACACTTGCTCTCATTAAACTCCAGGAGCCATTAGTTGTTCCATTACTATAGTTTGACAAGGTCGGCCTGGAGGGTTTCCCTGTTGCTCGGTGGTGTCAGTCTTCTGAGATTTTTGTGTTGTCATCCATGTTGTCCAAGATGTGTTTGCAAAGATGATGAAGAGAACAGGTCCCAGGACGCTTCCCTGCAGCAGTCCACTCCAGACATCTCTCCAGCTGGAGAATGCTCGCCTCACAGCCACTCTCTGTCTTCTCCCTCTCAGGAAGGCCTGAATACATTTCTTGTACTTGCCCTGGATGCCCACCGTTAAGAGTTTTACAATCAGCTATTTGTGTAGCACAGTGTCCAAATGCCTTTTTGCAGTCCAGGTAGATGACATCCACTGGTTTTTGCTCATCTATGGCAGTCTCAAGCTCTGAAAAGTATTCCAGCAGTTGGGTGAGGCAGGATCTTCTTGCTCTGAATCTGTGCTGGTGGGCATCCAGGATGTTGTTGTCCTCAAGGTGGTTGACCAACCTCTTTCCGATGATTCATTCCAGGATTTTACATGGTAAAGAGGTTAGGCTCACTGGTCGGTTTTCTTCCGTTTTTTGTATATTGGAGTTTTCATAGCTGATCGCCAGTCGTCAGGTAGGGTCAATTCTCTTCAGGTAAACATGAAGATTGGTGGTGCGAATGATGGGATGCAAAATATTTTATCCCTGTTCCAATATGTTTCATCTTTTTGGGGACTGCTCATGAGAGTTTTATCACTGAGGGGGGACCCTCCTACGATGATCCTGAGTTTCAATCAATTGGGGGCACAGCCCCCCAGTATACAATCATAATTTTTTATAGAATAAGGTTCTAACGTTTTTATTTAGGTAAATGTTGCGAGTATGGGCGGATCCAATTCTAGCTTATTTTGGGGGCTATTTTGCAGTGTTTTTCTGCTATTCCACTAGCCAATCACAAATCTGTATTTAGTTCCATCAATGACCAATCAGAAAGCTCTATATGTTTCAAGCTTTTTAGGCTTTTTATATTGATCAAAACTAGGTTTTTCTTTTATTTTATATGTTTTTTCCCTTATTTATTTTCTATATATCATACCTACCCTATGCCTGACATTATTTAGTCTTTTTAATTACTTTTTACTAAATTTCCCATCGTTTAATGCTCAATAAGACCATATTTTGGGGTTGCTAACGAAGCCTGACTTCTTAATTCTGACTAAAAAATTACTTTTTTTTGGCCTCCATATTGATTTCTCTTCTTTGATTATTTAAAAAGTTTTTTTAGGACCATTTTGATTCTTGTTCCAAAAGGATGCATTCAGTATTAGTGTTTTATTATTAATATGTGTAGTTGAGGAAATACAAATTCTCAAATTCTGTAAAAAAAAAACAGTCAATACCTTTCCGACCACACTGGTTGTATTTAAACACCCACCCACACGTTTTTCACAACATTAGTCAAAATGTCTTTTTCCTGCGGTGTGCTCATTAAATTTTCACCATTTAGGTGCTGTTTTATGCAATGTTGGATAAAACAGCACCTAAATAGCCCATGGGCTCTGAGAAAAGCAACACATTAATTGTTGTTCAACAATAAATGTGTTGCTTTTCTCAGAGCCCATGGGCTATGAAAATCTACATGCGAGTGTCCTAATTGTAAGGCAGAGCTTAGAATCAACAAAAATTGGGTTGCAAAATCAACCCTTGTAAATACAAATCAACGGCTCAGAAAGGAACTTTTTTTCCGCTGGGTCCTGCCTCTCAATTGAGAACATTGTCATAGTCGTGTTTTGATTTATCATGAATAGGGTACCTATGACAGTAATAACCAGTGTGACATAAATATCTACAGACAATATAATAGTGTAAGAAACAATAGTTGTATTTTGAGCGTCGGCTTGTTGTTGGGGATGGCTCATCGTGGGGATGTACCCCCCAAAGTTTCAATCCTTTGGGGGGTCTGGGCAGCATAGCCCCCCAGTATAGAAGCAAAAATTGCCATAAACTTCATAGATTTCAGCTCATAAAAGTAGCCAAAAATAAGCTAGGACTCAAATCTGACCATACTCTACACAATTACCTTTATTTAAAGAGCTCAATCATATCCCCTCTCACACACCTCCTTTTGAAAGAGAACATATTTAATACCCTCAGTCAATCTCAGAATATATAGATGGACTGAGGGTATGGTATTAAATATGTTCTCGTTCGAAAGGAGGTGTGTGAGAGGAGATATGATTGAGCTCTTTAAAAAATTTTCTGGGATAGATAAATTGGATGTTAGCAAGTTTTTTTAATTAGATGATGGAAATCGGACTAGAGGTCACCACTTGAAAATTAAAAAGCAAGGGTGTAGGTTGGATTTAAGAAAATATTTTTTCACTAATAGAGTGGTAGACTTCTGGTGGTAGACTTCTGGAACAAATTGCCGTGGAGGGTAGTAGGTAGTCCAAATCTAAATGTATTTAAGAGTAGGTTGGATGAGTTTATGGGAAGGAAAGGTTGTGGTAGGGAAAATGATGGAATCTATTATAGCAAGGAATATTAGAGATCACTTGGATAAGCATAAGTTGATAAAAGAATCACAGCATGGCTTTAGTAAGGGTAAATCCTGTCTGACTAATTTGCTGTCTTTTTATAGTAAGGTGTATGAAGCAGCAGATAATGATGAAAACTATGATATTTTATACTCGGACTTTAGTAAGGCTTTTGATCGAGTGCCATACTTACGGCTTCTGAGCAAAGTTAAAGCACACGGGATCGATGGCAGTATATTTAGGTGGATTCAGTCATGGCTTGGTGACAGACAACAAAGAGTTAGTATAGATGGAGTTAAATCTGAGTGGGGGTGTGTTAGCAGTGGAGTTCCGCAAGGATCTGTTTTGGGTCCCTTGCTATTCTTAATTTATATTAATGATCTTGACATAGGTATAAGTAGTGACCTGAGTAAATTTGCTGATGATACTAAGCTAGGTAGGGCCATTAGGGCTGATTCTGATGCTGTTGTAATGCAGGAGGAATTGACCATTCTGTCCAATTGGGCCGAGAAATGGCAAATGAAGTTTAACATAGACAAATGTAGTGTACTTAGTATAGGTAGAAATAATCCATTGAATAGTTATAAATTAAATGGGAGAATTTTAGGGAGGACCAATTGTGAGAGGGAATTGGGTATTTTGGTAAGTTCAGACCTTCGTCCTAGAAAGCAATGCCTAAATGCTAAGAATAAAGCTAATAGGATATTGGGATTCATTAGGAGGAGTGTAAGCAATAAGAGTGCTGAAGTCATTCTAAAACTGTATCTGGCGCTAGTTAGGCCTCATCTAGACTATGCAGTACAATTTTGGTCACCATATTATAGGAAGGATATTGATTTGCTTGAGTCTGTGCAGAGAAGGATGACAGAGATGATTGGTGGGCTAAGGAACTAACCTTATGGTGAAAGGCTCAGAAAACTAAATCTACATACATTGGAAAGGAGAAGAGTCAGAGGGGAATTGATTGAAGTCTTCAAATGGGTAAAAGGATATAATAAAGGGGATCTGGGTAAGGTTCTTATACTTAGTGAACATGACAGGACATGTAGCAATGGGTTTAAGCTTGATAAGTATAGGTTTAGGAAGGAGATTAGGAGGAATTGGTTTACAAATCGTGTGGTAGATGAATGGAATAGGCTCACTAGACATGTGATAGAAGCCTCCTCTCTGGGTAGTTTTAAGAATAGATTAGATAAATATATGGATGAAGCTGCTAGATGGGACTGACTTCTTTTTTTTATGTACATATGTATATATTTTTCTAAGGAGTGGTTAGATTATATTTTGCGGTTGCATGAATGGACATAATCCTCTGGATGCATTTTATGTATATTGTAGATTAGATCTGACGAACTCCTTAAAGGGTGACAATGTTGATGACTTTTCTCTGGTAAGAAATCTTTTGTGTGTTGACTGGAAAAGGAGCTGCCAAGTGTAGGCCATGAATGGTCTTTTGCAGTCTCCTTCTTTTCTTATGTTCTTATGTGATGGTTCCTAAGTTTTGTATATATTAATATTGTTTCTATATATCTATAGCTGCATGATTTAGTTCTTGACAAGCCTTGATTGGTGATACCCTTGTTTCTGGACGCAATCCTCTGAATGTAGTTTTCCTGGGAGTTTGGGTGCCTTAAAAAAGAGGCTGTTTGACTCGGATGACCTATGATGAGCCCTTGTGGCTTTTGTCATCTGTTATATTATATTGTGGGGGACTTTGATTTTGTCTTCCCCTGGTGATGGTGCTTTTTGTGGGTGGGTTTTGACGGAGGCAGATGACCTTTGATAGGCCCTTGTGGCTTTTGTCATCCGTGAAATTATGTTATGTTATGGATGGGTATTGGCTTAATTCATTTGAAGATAAGAAGGACTTAGGAGTAGTAGTAGATAGGTCACTGAAATTTTCAAAGCAGTGTATTGAGGCAAAAAATAGAGCAAATAGGGAGCTAGGTTACATTAAAAGAAATGTTAGCTACAAGAGTAAGGAGGTCATCTTTAAACTATACAACTCTTATGTCAGGCCACATTTAGAGTACTGTATACAGGCATGGTCACCACATTTTAGACATGATATAAACTTATTAGAGTCGGTACAAAGAAGGGCAACAAAAATAATACCATCCCTGAAGCACCTTGAATATGAAGATAGACTGAGGGTATTAAATATTTTTCATTTGAAAGAAGGTGTGTGAGGGGAGATATGATTGAGCTTTATAAAATCTTTTCTGGGATGGTAAATTGGATTTCAGCAAGTTATTTGAGTTAGAAGGTAGTAATAGAACTAGAGCTCACCACTATGGATGCTTTAAATTATATATTGTAGATGCATGGTTGGACATAATCCTATAGATGCATTATGTGGGTGGGATTTGATGGATACGGATGACCTTTGATAGGCCCTTGTGGCTTTTGCCATCTGTGATATTATGTTATGTTATGTTACACGCTACTTACATCAATGGGCATACTAACTTCATCCAAAGCAACAGCCATAGTGAGAAAACTTTTCAAAACCCTTTAATTAAGTAATCAAGAAAAGTATAAATAAAAAGAAAGGGTAAACATGTTGATTGGCTGCGCGCCCGAAAAAGTGGACTTTAGTGTGTTTATATTTTGTTCACCCATGCCTGAATATTCATGCGCATTTGTGTCTTAGTTCTGTAAATATTAGAACATTATTCTAGAAACAATTATGATTATATACTGGGGAGCTGTGCTCCCCAGACCCGCCCCCCCAATTGATTGAAACTCAGGATCATCGTAAGGGGGTCCCCCTGCAGTATTTACCCAGACATGAGCAGTCCCCTATAGTTAATGTCCTATCGTTCACGCCGGCAGAAAAATTAAGCTACTCTGAAATATGAAGATAGACTGAGGGTATTAAATATGTTTTCATTTGAAAGAAGGTGTGTGAGGGGAGATATGATTGAGCTTTTTAAAATCTTTTCTGGGATGGAGAAATTAGATTTCAGCAAGTTATTTGAGTTAGAAGGTAGTAATAGAACTAGAGGCCACCACTTAAAGATTAAAAAACAGAGGTGCAGACTGGATGTTAGAAAATATTTTTTCACTAACAGAGTGGTGGATTATTGGAATAGTTTGCCACCTGAGACTGTAGACAGCCCAAACTTGAATGTTTTCAAGCGCAGATTGGATGATTATATGGGGATGGAGGGTTAATTTCTTACTTTTTAGTATGTGGATATGTTTCTTGACTCATTCCTGTGGATGCAGTTTCTTTTTATTGTATATTTTGGGGGATTTTGATTTTGTTTTTGACAGACTCCTATGGAGGCTTTAAATTATATATTGTAGATGCATGGTTGGACATTCCTATGGATTGTTAAATTGTATATTGTAGCTGCATGACCTGACAAAATCCTATGGATGCATTATATGGGTGGGATTTGATGGATACGGATGACCTTTGATAGGCCCTTGTGGCTTTTGTCATCCGTTAAATTATGTTATGTTATGTTATGTAAACAAACAAGAGCTATTTCACAATTTAATTGAAAATATAATTAAAATTCCTTAATATTTTGTCTAACACTCAACATTATCTTGCCGAAATTAAATAAATTACACATAAAAACGACACTGAATAGAGAACTCGCTGAGAACACAGAATAAGAGCCGCATTCTTTACATAGTCCTTCCCATATCCCGATACAAAGGGTGGCTCAACCTTTCTCCTAGGATCCTCAATATTCTTGGACATGTTCAGGTTGTTGAACCACCCATTGTATCGAGATATGGCATTTATTTTCTGTGGAGAAGAGAAATAATATTTTCACTTTTATTTTTTTATTTCTTATACTTTATCAGTTTTTATTGAGGAGCGCAGCAAAAGAAGCTCAAGCATCGTAGCTTTGAATGTGGTGTGATCTTTCATCACCCATCTTGCATTATTTACAAAAATGACGTCACACTTTGGCTTGTGTGTGGGTTGAATTTTCAGTTTTTGTGGTTGATTCAAATAAAAGTTACAGTTTGGTGGTTTCAGTCTTCCTATCAAGCTATATATGTTGCTTTTCAGGCGGACGTCAGCCATGGCAAACCCCAACTCTCCACCGTGATGCCCAGTCACAGCGGTAACCTCGCTAGTAAATAGTGTCAGCTTTAGGACCAACCCAACGATTGCCTGGAAGCGCGCTAACCACTATACTAGACGGGAGGCTAGATTCAGAGATAGATTATTAGAGCGATCTAGTAACCAGATCATGCTTATCCCCCATCCATCCCCAAAAAAATGCTTAGCAGGGAGAGTAAGAAAATTTCTTTTAATCCAATTTTCTACTATCAGCACAAGTTAAGTTCATAAAAACTTAGTGCAAGAGATTAATTAGCACTATAGAATACGGGTACTATGTAGGTGTATTACAATACTCCCAGAGATAAAAGAAAAAACTCTACCCATTACGCATAAAAATGTACATTATGTGTTTAACCAGACTACCGGATGGGGTTCTAATAGAAGATCTATGAGTGTGAACCAGAGAACCTTTGTGCAAAGGCAGAAAGACGAGGACAAAATCGACATTGTTAATTGTCGATGAAATCGAGTTCCAGAGCCGAAGGATTGTGAGGCATTAGGATGACACGGCTGCTGGCCCAAGAAAAGCTTGACCTTTACGGGGAAGATTTCTCCAGCTCAAATGCCACCGATGAGAACTCAAGAGGAACAGTAAACAGAAGAATTGATTGTTGAAGGTAAAAAAACAAAGGAAGACTTTCGATTCCTCTTGAATCACTTTGAACTAAGAAAGAAGAATGAACAATAAGGTGAACACTGTTAATAAAGGAAGTTTTTAAGTGACCCAAAGAAACTGTCAGGTTTATTACCAAGCTGAAGGGTGAAAAAGTTTCACCTCCGGGGAACTAGGATAAAGACTCCATCATAAACAGGTTGCTAAGGAGAGCGACCTGAGTCCCAACAGAAAGAAAATGCGATCAAAGGGTCATTCCCTTTGAAAAAAAAGACAACTTGATTAACAAGTCATCTTGAACGCACAAAGATGGGAAGGAAGTAGAAGGAAAATGAGGCTTAGACAAAGAAGAGCATTGACTGAGCATAGGAAGGTGTGTACCATCTACTGATTCTGAAATCGAACACAAAAAAAAAATCACGAAAATATCCCAGATAAAATCAACAGTAGCTTATCTTCTGGCGTAATTGAAATAACCATGTAACTGATAAATGACTCGAGTTGAGACCGATGCTAATTTATGGAGCAAATTGCAGAGATTCTAATTGGCTCCGAAGATTAGTCAAGCTCACCGAAGAAAGACCAAAATTCGAAACCAAACTTTAGATGAAGGCTCGAGTGACGGTAGAAACTCGAATATGAAAGATTCTAACAAATGAATCGAAACGATCGATTATAGTCATAAGATAACTACAACTACGTGTGTGTATAAGATGAAGAAAATATGGGTGTAAGTTGTGTAAACACGTGACGAAGGAAAAAAAAGTGGGGTAGAAGAGGTTTTGTATGACAATGAACTTTGGCGCGTTGGTAAGAAGTCATACGAAAGTCTATTGATGAAGACGGTGTTCATACGTGGCCAGCTAAAACGACACGCTATGAGCTTGAGTGTAACTCAAACACCAGGGTGGGAAAGAACGGGAATTTAGTTGCAAACAAGCAAACGGTATACGAAAGTAATGAGAGGCAAAATATGGCAGTTAACCAAATAATTGACTTAGTAGGGCGGCCAGCATTTCGATTTATCGAACGTCGTGTTGAAGTTAAGGATGCAACGTTTGAATTAATATCTCTATGTTTTGAACAAGTGCTATAGTCTCATGGTCACGGGGGAGAGGGGGAGTAGAGAGAGTTGCCTGCCTGAAATTGTTGAGATGTGAGTGTATTCGGTGCGACATTATACTAGGTTGAGGAATAAGTTCTTGCATTTTTTTTTAATGTTGTGTTGATTTAAGTTTTGTTGACGTGATTTGTGCACATATTAAGAAACAATAATAAATAATAAGAGCAAAATTTGCAAAGGTTAGGCTACGTCTCTTAACAGTGTACACTATTAGGCTTTTGCATAGGCTACGTCTTGAAGTTGAGTAATAAGTCATTGTGGTTTATTTCAAAGTTGTTTTAATTTAATTTTTGTTCTGTACCCTCAAAATGGAATGTCAAGTTGAAAGAAAGGCGCATTTTCGACACTTGTTGTTATTCATTTTCAATCAAGACGGGAACAATGCAAACGCAGACAAAGTTCGTCGCGATATTTGTGCTGTGTATGGAGAAAATGCTTCATCAGAAAGGACAGCTCAATGGTGGTTTTCACGTTTCAAAAACGGTCACTTCAATCTTAAAGACGAAGAACGTTCTGGTCGCCCCATTAAGTTGAATGAAGATCGATTGAACGACCGACCTTCTTAATGAATATCCTCGTCAATCGAGTAGAAAATTGGCTGTACAATTGGCATGTGATTAGAAAACTAGTGAATCACCTTCATTCGATGGGGAAAGTTAAAAAACTCGGTGCATGGGTTCTGCACGCTTTGAGCGAAAGCAACAAACTTCAACGCTCCACGATTGCCGCAAGTTTGCTTGCTCGTCACGAAGCTACTTTTGGATATAAGGACATATTTCTTCACCGCATCATCACTGGCGACGAAAAGTGGTGTGTTTATGTCAACATGAACCATCGAAAACAATGGCTTAGCCCCAATAAAAAACTACTTCCGCGATTAAAGCAAGGACTTCATCCACGGAAGACGATGTTGTGTGTGTGGTGGGATCGTGAAGGCATCATTCTTTATGAGCTCATTGCGAACAACGAGATTGTCAAGGCAGAACTCTACGTTCAACAAATGTATCGACTCGCCGAAGCTATTCGTGAAAAGCGACCTCATCGACGTTATGGAATCCTTCTGCAACATGACAATGCTCGTCCTCACATTGCCAATATAACAAAAGACGCCATCCAAACGCTTAATTGGAAAATCCTGCCACATCTTCCATATTCGCCAGACTTGGCTCCATCGGATTTCCATCTGTTCCGATCGCTCTCCAACAATTTGCGCGGCGTTTTGTTCAATACTGATGTGGAATTGAGAACCTGGTTAGACGAATTCTTCGAGTCAAAATCCCTAGATTTTTATTGCAGAGGCATCGAGAAACTAGTTGAATGTTGGGAAGAAGTCGTAAATAACAACGGAGAATACATTACTGATTAAATTGCATATTGTTATAAATTAAAAATGAAGTTTTTCTAAAATTGTTAATGGTATTGAATAAATTTCATAAAATCGCAAGAACTTATTACTCAACTCCATAGAAGACAGGGACATAGTATATGCCTCTCGTAAGATATAGGACGAAATCGAAATTACCAGCATCAACTTCATAACACAAAGACGAAGGATTACAAGCGGAGAGACAACCAACTAAAAGTTTGTGGTCGGTGAAGATAGGGTAGTCACCCTATTCCAAATATTGATGGAAATGGGGAACGTTCAGATACATTCCATGTAGTTCCTCAGAGAACAAGCTGTGCATTTTGGATAATCATAATTGGAGGAATAGAAGAGAGCGAGAGTTTGCCAAAAGTTAATTTCCTCTGCCCACAACTCATTCACGTCTATATTGGTGGTCCTGTACCACACGCACGTTGGTCTAAAATTCCTTTGATCACTATGGGGCGTTTTACCAGTAAGGAGAAAGCTTTACCACTGCAGAGTATTGAGCTTCGATCAAAAATAAAGCCTTCGTATGAGCCAATTAAAAATTAATGGTAATTGCAAGCGGTGGGCAGTCCGTCACTGACTGCCTCCCGTTTCGCTGGCAGAGTGACGACTGACGGAATAAACGCCGATGGAAGCCATTTTCGGCCGTCACCCGAACCGTCACTAACCAGAAAAGCAAAGACGACATTAAGCAAATATTGTTTTGCGGCACACGTTGGCGCCTTTTGTTGCATCTAAAGTGGAGTTAAATTTGTTCATGTGTGCTGTAAAACTTTGTTAAATTCTGTTCATGTGTAGCTGGTTTGTTTTTGTAAACCCTATTTTTATCTAATTCTGTTTACAATGGCTTAACAATATATTTTGTGCAATAACGTATTGATGTGGCGGCAAGTCATTATTTTGCCTAGGGTGTCAAAATGGCTATGGCCTGCTATATATATATATGGTCTTTCAAACAAGGGCGCTCGGGATTTGTCAGGATATGTTGTTAAAGTGACATCTGGCAACCTCACTGTGAACTGTTCAGTAGTACTTGGCAAGTCACGATGGAAGGTTATAGCGTTGAACAGCGTGTGCAAATCATCAAATGTTATTATCAAAATCAGTGCTCCGTTCGACAAACGTTCCGCGGATTTCGTGATTTCTATCCTCGCCACAATCGCCTTGCCGATTCCACTGTGCGACGCTTGGTGGCCAAATTCGAGGCAAAAGGGTCGATCAACAATCAGCCAACACCCATACGACACCGAAACGCAAGGTCTGCTGAAAACATCGCTGCCGTAAATCAGAATGTACGGAAAATCCAAGGCAGTCGATTTCTCGTCGTTCACAAGAACTTGTCCTTTCTGCGACTTCAGTTTGGCGAATTATGCGTAGGGACTTGGGTCTGCACCTGTACAAAATCCAACTTACCAAGGACCTCAAGGTAAACGACCATAGATAACGCTGTTTGTTCGCTGATTGGGCTCTAGAGAAGTTGGAAATTGCCCCAAATTTTCCCCCAACAATCATCTTCAGCGACGAGGCCCATTTTTGGATAAATGGATTTGTGAACAAACAAAACTGTCGGATTTGGAACAAAAATAATCCAGATGAGATACACCAGCACCAATTGCCTCCCAACAAAGTCACTGTTTGGTGGGACTTTCGTCTAACGGAATCATGGGTCCATATTTTTTTGAGAACGAAGATAGGATTGACACAGCCATCAACGGCGAGACCTACAGATCGATAATAAGCAACTTATTGTGGCCTCAACTGGATTATATGCCTAATATGGATACTGACGAAATGTAGTTCCAACAGGACAGCGCTACGTGCCAAACTGCGCACGCCACGATAGACATTTTGCACCAGCGATTTCAGGGCAGGGTTATCTCGCACGGCAGCGACGTCAACTGGTCATCGAGATCATGCGATTTAACGCCATTAGACTACTTTCTTTGGGGCTACCTTAAATCGCAAGTCTATGCGAATAATCCGCAAACAGTTGAAGGCCTCAAAGTCAACATAACGACCACCATCCAGCAAATTCAGTCAGATTTATGCGACAAAGTCATCGAAAATTGGATCTCCCGAATACATTCCACACTTAAGGCCATAAAATGTACTTTAAAATTTAAAATATATTGAGTGCATATATCACACATAACTTGTTTTATTTACATTTAAAAATTGAGCGACCTTATTGAAAGACCCTATATATATATGGCTCCTTTTTATCAAAATATGCTACTTTTTCGCAATTTTTCTGCTACTTTTGCTGAAAAAATCTGGCAAACCTGCTGCGTCATATCAGTAGCCTGCTGGCTTTCGTAATAAAAGGTTTTCTGTTGTAAGCTCTCCGCTTTTGCGGTGCAATTATAACTTATTTCAAAAGTTACAACTTGTTACAAAAGAAATTTTTGTAGTGTGGACGGGGCTTTAGCATTCTAACCCACGTTTGATCCAGTAAAGTAACATTGTTTAAATTATTTTTCACCGCAATTCTCGACTTTTAAAGATCTTGGATAAATATCTTAGCAGTGACAGGAGCAGGAGTGTGTCTACTGATAGTGATAGACCTGATTGTATGCTAAGTAGCGTGAGCTTCAGAGCCAGCACACCTGTGAGTGACGAAGACAGTGAAATGGACCAGAACCATCACAGTGACGCTAGCATGTCACTTGGTGCCCCTGGAGGACCCTGAGGAGGTGAAGGAGACAGGTGACGCTGGGGACCAGGACAACGCCGAGGCCATCAGGAAACTCAAAGGCTACCTCCAGAACTGCGAAATGTAAGGAAGGAAGCCCTCTCTTTGGCCCTCTTCCCCAAGGAGAACAGAGAGGCGTGGGTAGACTTGCTCATCGGGTAACACCCCGCCCCCCTCCCTAGCTCCGCTGCCCTGGAGAGGATGTTCTTCACATCCAGTGACATTCTCAGGCCGAAGAGGGCCGCCCTGGCCAGCGCCAACTTCCAGAAGCTGGTGTTCCTCAAGGGGAACATATCCCTGTTAGGGTACCCCAGCTCAAGGGGTAGTTTGGGGAGGAAAAACAGGAGGAGAGGCAGTAATCCAATAAGAATTTATATTTTTTGTGTGCACAGTGTTCCAAACTGTTTCTAAATGAATAAAATTGTGTGTTGTTGCTCTTATAAACAGTTTTTTTACTGACGGTCCTAAAATAGCGGTGAAGAACTGTAATTTAGCGATGACGGAAGCATGGTTAAAATAACGATGACAGAGTGACGGACTGGGCCGGCCTGAAATAATGACGGAGTGATAATGGCGGGCCGGCCCCTGGGAAATGGCCACTGACAGACCGGCGAAATTTACTGACGCGCCCACCAATCTCAGATCCTTTTTTATTTGTTGTCGCGCTTAGAGCAAAAGCTCAATCATCAGCTGAATTTGCTTTTGCGTGATATTTCCACTTTGCTCCATTATTTCAATGTGATTGATGCAGTGGGTGATTAAAGGTTCAGTGTGTAGATTATATATCAAGGCTGGGTTGCTAACTATGAAACGAATCTCCTCTTTCTCCGGCTATCGACTGAGTAGGTTGCTTCAAATATCTAGCTGTGAATTAGTAATGTATTATAGTGTTTCTGCCAAAATGTACGTGATAACTTAATTTGATTTAATTTTTCTAGTTCCCCATTTCAATTACCATATTCGTGATCCTATACTCATTTATTTTACGTTCTTCCCATTCTATTGTACTTAAATCTTATTTTAATTAACATCCTATCCTATTTTAGTTAGATTCCAAATATTAGTTCCATTCATTGTCGCCTTACTAATTTATTGTGAAAAAATCACCATTTTACACGTGACCATATTTAGCCATTATTCAAAATATATTTTTTCCTAAAATCTTTCCCGTAATATTAATTTATCGGCCTTGTATAAATTTTTCTCTTTCGGTGTATTTTCATTACGTACGTATTTTCATCGTATTTCCGTGATATTTTCTCCCTCCAAATCTATCTTAGCGTCCCATTCTTTATACGTAATCTTGTCACCTGACGATAGTTAAATTTAAATTATTTCATTTACCTATATATATTTATATAGTATTTCCTAAATTGATAAGTAGTTTAGATTAAATTATATCTAATATTGTTGTTCAATAATTATTTAAAAAGTTATATATATATATATATATATATATATATATATATATATATATATATATATATATATATATATATATATATATATATATATTTGAATATGAATGCAATGTCCCGCAGGAAAAAATGAAAAGGTGTTTCCAAGTACTTTCGAACTTTATTAAGTTCCTTATCAAGGAGAACTACAAGAAATAATATTATATTAGAGGTATATATAGGAAAGAAAACTATGAAAGACCGCCTCAAAAACAAGAAATCACCAATGAGGAAGACAGAAAGGGGAAGGTAAAGATTCACATTAAGAATTACAAGAAGCAGGTAGTAAGGTCAAACTGAGAAGACGGAAAGGGTAACAGATTTGATTTAAAGAAATGGAGATAGCCTAACGAGGGAGATTATAAGACACGATGAGCAAAAAGTGGGGAAAATATAATGTACATAACAGAGCAGTGACAATTAAAAAAAAATAATAAAAAATAAAAATAAAATTGGGGCCACATAACTAAAGATTGTGTATAAAAAACTAGGAACATAAGTCAGAACTAATTTTTTTAAGTATTAATCTTTTAATTAGAGCATCTATTTTTTATAGTCATGGAAGAGGTTAAAATTATCACATTGGCTTATAAAAGCACATTCAATGATATTACTTTTTATAGGGTCATTGGAACGATAAATAAATTTTGCCGAGTTCCAGTTAATTAGATTGTCCTTATCTGGCATATGGACAAAGAAAACACTGTTATCTTCCCCTTTTCGGACAAAATATTTATGTTGATTTATGCGAACAGAAAGTTGTTTACCTGTTTGTCCATAATATTTACTTGGCTAAGTAAATATTATTTACAAACAGGTAAACATAATATATATATATATATATATATATATATATATATATATATATATATATATATATATATATATATATATATATATATATATATATATATATATATATATAAATTTTGCCTTATTTTCAATATATTGTAATCGGCATATCATCCATAATTTATTTATATATCGTATACTTTCAATTATCAATCGCCAATTCCTCTATTTAATAATTGTACTCACAAACATCATCACAATTTTCAAGTCACCCATTAAGTGCATTTTCTATTCATTGATTAATGACGTTGCCTGTTTTCAAAACACCATAATTGTCGTACCTCAAGGGTTCTTAATTTTTTAATTTAAAGGATCTAAATAACTTAAGCTCCCCCATATTTTATTACCTAAAATTAAGATATTAAAATATTAGGTTTCTCAAATAAATATATTTTTTTAAAACTTAGAATTAATATCCCTTCCTGAAGAACTGCCTTTATTTCATACATTCAATTTTCAATCTCAATTCATTGCCAAAATAATTTCTTACTTTGGATGGTGCCCAAGATTCCCTAAGCTAATTACGATCAAAAACGTTCAACTTATTATTAACCACTTTAAAAGTCACACACAAACGGCTTTAGTGGGAAACCCCCGTATGTTTGCTAATCCTTAGCTTCAATTGTAGCGTAGTTTTACCTACGTAGCGAGTTTGGCAAATCGCACATATAAATTGATAAACAAGTGGGACCTGAGTAGCAAGAGTAGCTTCTTCTTATGAGACAAATAGGTTTTAAGAGAGATAGTATTAATTAGTATACATACAGTAGAATTTGATTTGTGGATAAACTTTAGATAATGATTGTTTGAAGTCAACCCGAAGTTACCTAAATTACCCCCAAAATAAAGTAATTGATAAATGTCAAATGTGAAAAGTGGAAATATATTTAACCCAATTTTTAAGATATAAAATGAATTAAGAATTGAAAAGTGAATAAATAAAAGAGACATATGCCCATAAAGTGAAATGAAGTTGAATGTACTTACATAAACAAAGTGAGATTCTAAACTTAACGTTAAATATGTAGAATTAGATTGAAAAGTGTATAAATTACATCATAAACTAATATGTTCAAATAAACACTACTACATACTCCTAACTAACAACAATCAACATATGCCCAGGTAACTTACAGGGGCGGATTTAGCAATAGGCCGAGTAGGACAGGGCCTAGGGCCCCTTGCCCTCACATATAACTTTGAATTCACTATAAATATTACAATTGATTAATTATTTGGAGTGAAATGCACCGTGAGTGTGTAACACACTAAACACAAAATGTGTAACAGCTTCAGAACCCAATAAATATAAATATTATGTTATGGGAGAAACAAGAACCAAAATAGAATCGTTTTCGTTACATCATCAGATATCGTAGTTTATTTTTTTAATGACTTGTGGAATTCACCCATTGTTGTGGATTTGCAAAAAAGGAAAGCAAAGAGGCATGAATTGTTTACATTGCGAAAAATTAATGTTATCTTCTTAAAAAAATATTAATCATTTATTTATATTTGTCAATTTATTATAAATATTGTTTGTTATAAAATGTATTTTGATATATATATATATATATATATATATATATATATATATATATATATATATATATATATATATATATATATATATTCTAGTAATTATACCTACTATTTGAATGGATAATTGTATTTTTTTGGTATTCAACTCAACATCTGAGAAATTGGGTAAGTTTTTTAAGTGATAGTCTTGTACAGTGGTGGGCAGTCTGTCGTCCGTCAGTACCGACGGAAGGTCCATCAATCCGTCACTGACGGACTGACCATGACGGAAACTTTGAAACACTGACGGAATAAGCGCCGACGGAAGCCATTTTCGGCCGTCACCCGAACCGTCACTAACCAGAAAATCAAAGACGACATTAAACAAATAATGTTTTGCGACACATGTTCGCGCGTGGGCGCATTTTGTTGCGTCTAAAGTAGAGTTAAATTTGTTCATGTGTGCTGTAAAACTTTGTTGAATTTTGTTCATGAGTAGCTGGTTTGTTTTTGTATACCCTATTTTTATCTAATTCTGTTTGCACTGGCTTAAACAATATATTTTGTGCAATAGCTTATTGATGAGGGGGGGAGGGCACGTCGTTATTTTGCCTAGGGCGCCAAAATGGCTAGGGCCGGCTCTCTCTCTCTTCATATATATATCTATATATATATATATATATATATATATATATATATATATATATATATATATATATATATATATATATATTGGCAGTAGCGGTTCTTCCTATGGGAGATTTGGCAACTTTCATTTTCTAATTGTCTCAAATTTTCATTCGCGTTGCTATTCATCCCATTTTTGACGGCGGTGAGTTTTAAACCATCTAATTAATTAATTAATTTGATTTTTGTGGTGTTTTTTAATTGAGCATGAAACATTGAATGTATTTGTTCCATTGGGAACCGAAATTGGGCGATATTTGCGGAAAGACCTGTATTTTAGGCTATGCTCGCTAAATTAAGGGAAGCCCACATATATATATATATATATATATATATATATATATATATATATATATATATATATATATATATATATATATATATATATATATAAAGCTCATATAGTAAGAATAGTATTGTAACATATGTTATTTATTACAGAGAACAATTTTTAACACTAAACCATTAAGGCCTGAGAAACGCAAATGGATAAGAAAAGGTCTAAGCTATCAGGTGCTCAATGTAAAAAAAAAAGAGAAAAGAAGAAGCGGAGAAACGAGTAAAAGATGAAGGTATAGAACTTTGCCAGTACTTCTCACTACTATTTTGTGATCATACATCTTTCTGGGATATTTGAAGTGCACTGATGTATTTAGCCTAAGCCCTAATTTGCCTAGTTCCTAGGAAAATGTTTAGTAACTTGTGCTCAATAAGTTAAATTATTGTTTTGGCAAACTCATGCATTGGTCACTTATGTTTTTTTTCTTTCCTGATTGCAGGGGCCCTTTTGAAATATTTTGAAACCTCTGCCACTATCCACGATGGTAAGGTGTCTACTTCTGCGGCCACACAAGCCTCTACAGAAATGATTTTGGAGCCTTCGCACCCGGCTGGGGAACCATCTACTTCTACCACCTCACAAATGCAGTCAGATCCAGAGGATGAAGACCCATTCGCTTCCACTGCTTCCCCTCAGGACTCTTTAAGTGAGTTATTTATTTATTTATTTATTTATTTATCTTTTTGCACATAGGATGTCAAATCATAATTTAAAATAATAAATGATGTATTTCAAATATAAAGCAATAAATTATTTATTAGTGTGTGTGTGTAACAATTCTGTAAACAGTTATGAATTATAATGTTATTATCTCTGATTCACTGGGGTTACCAGATGATTGTGGTGGCTCACGAGTCGCAATCATCATTCCATAACACCACCACCATAACACATGCTGTGAATATTGTGTTGTCTAACTTAGATGTGCATACTAATTTATATTTCTCTTGTTCTTTCCATTAGAACTGCCTGAAGCTGAATTGGCTACCGAGGATGAGCCTCTGTCCACTGACCCTGCTAATTGGCCTTCAGTTCTAACAGACAGAATTAGGACACAATTGACTTCCAGAGGACCAACTCAGGTATCATCTGACTTTTATATTCCCTAAAAACGACAGTGATGGAATAAGTTGCCACCATCATTATTTCAGGAAGTCGTTGATTAGTGGTGAAAATGTAACCAGAAGTTGGTGATCTATTCATCAAAAAACAACAGCCTCTTCTGTTTCTGTTGCACATTATTTTGCAAGAGAAAGATACATTTAACAAGACTGGGACTTTCAGACTGGAAGCATGCAGGATTATTGCTCACACGACACGAAAGCAGTCCAGAACACCTAAAATCTATGAAAACATGGAAAGAGCTGGCAGTGAAGATGAAAAGAGGGAAGACCATTGACAAGCAGGAGATAGCACTTCAGGAGGCTGATATATCAAGATGGAAAGCAGTGCTAACACGTCTTCTTGCTATTGTGCATTCTCTGGCAGTTAGAAATTTGGCACTAAGGGGACACATAAAACTTATTATCACCATCAAATGGCAATTTTTTGAAAGAAGTTGAGCTTATTGGAAAATTTGACCCTATAATGCGAGAGCACATTAACCGTGTCCAACACGGGACCTCCAGTTACACCAGCTACTTTGGCCATCACATACAAAAC
The DNA here is from genome assembly GCA_963969495.1 of Ceratothoa steindachneri. NCBI lineage: Eukaryota > Metazoa > Arthropoda > Malacostraca > Isopoda > Cymothoidae > Ceratothoa > Ceratothoa steindachneri. The sequence goes on from OZ018339.1 coordinate 3,675,731, forward strand.
GTACTCATTGATTTGTTGAGCAGCAAGACCATTTCAGCAATGGTGGCTGACATCAAACAATCTAAGTTCTTCTCAATACTTCTAGATTGCACTCCAGACATCAGCCACACTGAACAGTTGTCAGTTGTGATTTAGGCAGTATCACTTCAGGGGAAGCCCCATATCATGGAACATTTCATGAGGTTCTTGGAGGCGGAAAAGTCCACTGGTCAGCATTTGGCATCTATGATTTTGAAGAGACTGGAGCAGTTAGAAATTTATTTCATGGACTGTAGAAACAATCATACGACAATGGGGCCAACATGAAGGGAGAAAAAAAAACAAGTGTTCAATCCAGGTTACTTGAAATGAATCCCAGAGCTCTGTTTGTTCCATGTGAGGCTCATTCTTTGAATTTGCTTGTGGCCGATGCTGCCAAGGGATCTATTGATGCCATAAGTTACTTTGGCATCTTGCGTTTTCAGCCTCCACACAATGATGGGCCATTTTGAAAAAAACATGTGAATATCACCTTGAAGATGTGGTCTGACACAAGATAGGAGAGCAAGCAGATGCAATCTCGTAACATGCAAGTTGATGTTGTAGTAAATCTCCTAAAGAAGACAGAGAGAGCTCTCTATAATTACAGGTCAACAGGTTTTGTTGCTGCACAGATGGCATCCAAAGATATATGTGAACAAATGCATATGGAGACTGTGTTAAAACAGAAACGGCTGAGGTCTACAAAGCGACACTTCTCCTATGAAGCATGTGATGAGCCCTTAAATGATGCTTTGAAGAAGTTGGAAGTGACATTCTTCAATGCAGTCGTTGATGCTGCAATGTCAGCCATTCAGGAAAGATTTTCCACCTTGGAAAATATGGTAGAGAAGTTTGGAGTGCTGACTAATTTCCATAATCTCACATTTGAGGAGTTGACTAAACAATGTGAGAACCTTAGCACTACAGTTTAAGGCTCATTCTGACTTGAATGGTAGAGCTTGTACAGGAGCTGAAAAACTTGCCAGACATGCCATTAAAAACTATCTCCTTGTTTGAGAAATTAACATTTATCCACGAAAGGGAGCTGTCTGAAATATATCCAAATTTGTGGACTGCTCTCAGGAATGGTATTACTCTTCCAGTCACTGTTGCTGAAGAAGAGAGGATCTTTTCGAAATGGAAACTCATCAAATCTTACCTGAGATCAACTATGTCACAGGAACGCCTCACTGGTCTGGCCACCATCGGCATAAATCACAGTTGCTGAGAAGATTTCATATGATGAGCTAGTTCATGATTTTGCAGCTAGGAAAGTGAGAAAAGTCAGGATTTAGATGGTAGTTGTGCTGTAATGCAGTAGATTTTATTTATTATCTTCTATCAACTTTCTTATACTTTTATTGTAAAACATTTATATAATTTAAATTACAATATTGTTTCTGTAGTTTATGTTAGTTGTGCAATTTCATTTGTATTATTCCTATTTCTGGTACCATAACTATATTCCTATGTTTGTGTTTTATTTAAGTGATGAAGAGTTTGTAGAATTCACAAATGCCATTTTTTTTTAAATTCTGAAGTAACAATAAATAGTTTAATCAAAAGTTGTTTTGTGAAAGTTATGTATGTCCTAAACTTCTTATGTACACTGTGGAAGGGGGGGGGCGTAGGTGAGGTTCACCCAGGGCGCCATGTAGGCTAGGACCGCCACTGTATATTAGGCTCCTTTTTATCGAAATCTACTACTTTTGCTGAAAAAATCTGGCAAACCTGCTGCGTCATATCAGTAGCCGGTTGGCTTTCGGAATGAAAGGTGGTTTGTTGCGAGCTCTCCGCTTCTGCGGTGCAGTTATAACTTATTTCAAATGTTTCAACTTGTTACAAAAGAAATTCCTGTAGTGTGGACGGGGTTTTAGCATTCCAACCCGCGTTTAATCAAGTAAAGTACCATTGTTTAAATTGTTTTTCACCTCATTTCTCGACTTTTATAGGGAAGGAGCAGGAGTGTGTCTACTGATAGTGATAGACCTGATAGAATGCTAAGTAGCGTGGGCTTCAGAGCCAGCACACCTGTGAGTGACAGAAACAGTGAAATGGACCAGAGCCAGCATAGTGACGCCAGCATGTCGCTTGGTGCCGAGTCTCTGCGTGACACCCAGCCCCTGGAGGAGCCTGGGGAGGTGGAGGAGACAGGTGACGCTGGGGACCAGGACAACGCCGAGGCCATCAGGGAACTCAAAGGCTACCTCCAGAACTGCGAAATGTAAGGAAGGAAGCCCTCTCCTGGGGCCTCTTTCCCAAGGAGCACAGAGAGGCGTGGGTAGACTTGCTCATCAGGTACAACACCCTCATCCTTAGTTCCGCTGCCGTGGAGAGGATGTTCCCCACAGCTAGCGACATTCTCAGGCCGAAGAGGGCCGCCCTGGCCAGCGCCAACTTCCGGAAGCTGGTGTTCCTCAAGGAAAACATGTCTCTGTTAGAGTACCCCAGTTACAAGAGCAGTTTGGGGATGAGAAGCAGGAGGAGGGCAGTCATAGTATAAGAATTTATATTTTTTTTTTGTAAAGTGGTACAAACTGTTCCTAAATGAATAAACAATTTTTACTGATGGTCATAAAATAGCACTGACGAACTGTAATTTAGCGATGACGGAAGCGTGGTTAAAATAACGATGGCGGAGTGAAGGACTGACGACTGACGGACTGGGCCGGCCTGAAATAATAACGGACTGATGATGACGGACTGGCGGGCCGGCCGCTTGCGAATGACGAGTGACAGACCGGCGAAATTTACTGACGCGCCTACCACTGGTCTGTTATTATTTTAAGACGTGATAAATTAACAATTCTTAATTTATCTATATTCTAATATCCTTTATTTGTATTTGCACATTAAATGTTTTGATATTATTTTCATAAAAAGAAATAATACAAAATATTCACTATTTTCTTTATTACTATTATTTCCATTTCTTCTAATACTACTTTAATTACTACTTTACTACATCTATTGCTATTGTTTTACCTTAATAATTATTTATTTATTATTATTATTATTATTATTATTATCATACTCATGGTGTGTATAATAAAGTTTCAGCCTTTATGTGTTGATTTGTGAAATAATTTTATTTCATATAAAAATTTCATTATCCAATGGGTTCGAAGTATTCTTATTAATCATATTTTTATATGTAATTGGTAAATTTTGCTTTTGAAGCCTTATTTTTATTTCTTGCATTTTATCCTCATATCTTGTGCATTCAAACATAAATTGTCCTACAGAGATGAAAACTGCCATTGCAAACTTATAGTATTACTGAATTAATGCCTGTGAGTTAGATTGGTTACCCTTAATCTAATTCTAGCTAGGGCTACTTACGAATTAATATAAGTGTGTGTGTGTTTATAGGGGAAAAAAAAACATGTGTGGATAGAAATAACAGTGGTGAGAAGAGAAGGTAGTGTAAAAAAATTGCAAAGGTATGAAAGGCACCTGGTGATCAGGCCTATCGCTTTCATCTTTTCTTTGTTGTTTTTTGTGTATTTTGTGTTGTTAGTTTTAGATTTAGTTATTTTTATGGTGTTCAAGTCATTTGTCTTACAAATCTTTAATGTTCCTTGTATTTAAAAGGAGTGTTGGCTGTTGTATTTATGATTTTAATAATTATTCTTTATTTTATACTTAGTATATTTTGTTTTTCATTTATTTTATGATGCGTGTATTTTGTATCTTCTTTCTTCATTCTTCTTTCTTCTTGACACATTCCGGTATATATAGAGTCATAATCGGTGTTAATTTCATATTTTAACACTGTTTATCATGCATATAACGGCATTTCGTTCCCGCTAGTACCCAGGCTAGCGGAGCTTAGAAATATGCCCTGGCTTCTGCCTCTTCTGTTCTGGTTAATCATTTGAATGATATCATCATTCAATTCTTGATTAACTAGTTCCTGCATATTCTTAGTCCACCTCCCTGTAAAGCTCTTTTTAGTGTCTTCTTTCGTTCTGAATGCGGCCGAGGCTTTCGAAATTCTATCAGTGACGTGCTTCTTGTACCCGGGTGAAGTAATCTTCATTCCGAGTACATTACACTCCGTGGTGTAGGAATAGAGCCTATCCTCCACCCTGACATCTGAAAGTAGTCTCCTTCCAATGTGAATATGCCTGATTTTCTCCTGGTTTGTTATTTTCCATTTGGACTCGTAGATATATAATCTTTGGATCTCTGCCACCTTCATACGAGCTTGCATAGGCGTGTTACGCCAAGGACACTGTATTATCTGGGTGAAATCATCAGCGTATTGAATGTTGATGGCAAGTGGGATTCACAGGGGCTGGTGCATCTGCGGTGTATATCGAGTAGAGAGTGGATGAAATACACCCCCTTTACGGGAGGTCCGCATTGAGCATAAACATCGGTCTGTCGATGAAATAAGCACACATAGTTCTTTCTAAGCTAGGCTACTTAATTCATTCTGATTGCCTGATATGTATGTTTCCATCTTCCTAAGGGAGGTTTTATTATTGGTAGAACTATGGCAGGTTGTGTTTGGTCCCTTGTGATTGTTACCGGATCTGTAGGTTAGTAAGTGGTGACACGTTGGAGGTCGTTACGGCTGTTTACCATCCAAAGATTAACCTTTCCCAATGTTGCTTAACTACGACGTAGCGCTATTGGTGTATTCAGATAACGGGCACTGACCTTGGGCTGACTCCAATTGTGAGGGAGATACTCCTCTTGCTTGGTTTTAGTGAAGTAGGGTGGGTAAGAGGACCGGTTGGATTATTCTGAGGGAAAGTTCTCTCGGAAGGCAGATTAAAAAATCTCTTTATTCGACGGAGGACTCAGTAGGCTTAGCCATAAAGTATTGGATTAAACCTGCGTTGGGTATCTGAGGCAGGCCTACAAATGTATAAGCCTATTTTGACTATCCTTCTGTCTATCTCACCGTCTGCCCCACTGCTGAATATCTTTTACTCCCCTCTTGACTCTTGACTCACTTGACTCTTCTACTATCTACCCCTAGGCTCTTTGCAGAGCTGTATATAATATCGAAAACCCGTGGGCGTGGCCAACTGTTGACCAATGACACGGTTTGGGCGGAGCTTTCTTTACAGGATGTTTATTGGTGTGCGTGCACGGGGATAGGTAGACTCTTTGTCTCAAATTTTAGGAATACATTTTTTTTTAGTTTCGCAGCCCTCTGACAGTAAATAAAGGTCCGCATCTTTCCTTTTTTCAGCTCGGTGTCAATGACTGCACCTGTTTTGACTTTTGTTGGTACCACTGTGGTGTTTCCAACAACCTTGGTTATCGCGAGAGGTGTGAATTTGTCTGGGTGCGTGTGTGTATGAAAATTCGTTCTGCCTGCAGCCCTTTATAAGAATAGTACATATTATTGTTTACGTGATCAGATGATGTATATCATTATTTCTCTGACAAAAATGTTATATACTCGTATATTATTTTTTTAATGACAAACTGTTATATATTAGGCTTCATTGTCAATCCTATTTTGCCTTGCAATGTGGCACTACATATCTCCATTTTTATTAAACCAGGTTATTGCCATAGGTTAAATATATACTTTTTGCATTTATTCTAGATTTCAACTGGTGAATATTTGATCTCTAGCTGTTCCTGTTGCTTGTTTACCCAATTTACCGTCAATTTGATTATAATTTTAGTTTTACTGAAGCTCGAGGGACTATTTCTTTATTTAATGATGAATATTGAGTGATTAATAATATATATAATTATTTATAGATGTATAATAATTAAAAGGTATTACTACTAATATTTTTTTGTTTCAGGATAAGGCAGTCAGTGAGGCTGCACTGAGGTACAATGGAGAAATTATCGAGTCGTGATCATGATGAAGGGAGATAGTATAAAGCTGGTGCTGTTAAACGACAAGAAAAGGAACAAGCCATCGAAAGAAAAAAAAATACCAAAAATAACTCAATGGTTGACATACCCTATAGTATCTGATTCTGTAATATCACAAACTATAACTGAATCTGAATTGTGTGGGGCACCAATTACTCCTGAAACAACTAGAGAAGCCAGTTAAACCACAATTAGTACTGAACCGAGTGTAGTTAGCGCACTTGAACCTGAACACATTGGCAACGAGGAGACAAAGGAAGATATGAAAGTTAAGAATACAATTACTGAGCAAAGATTTAAAACTGATCTTGGATTATGGTCTAAAATAATTCCTGAAATGTGTATGACTATTGGTTGAAAAGGGGAAGTGCAGAATGTAGACCTCGCGATGGTGACTTCAAAATGTCGGCTGTAAAAGAGTTAAACATAACCTGTCACTGTACAAAGACATTATTCACTCGAACTCATTCATTATTTGGCCAAGAAATTAATCTTAAATGACTCTGTTACTCTAAAACAACTGGTTAAGTGTATTGTTTTCATTGCAAAGGGGAAAAGCTCATTCACAATTGGGTTCAATGAGTAGAAGAATGCTAGGTATGCTATATAATCTCACGGTAGGTTAGATCAGCACAGGAAAGTATGTTTGAAATTCTATATCGAAAGACTGTGAGTGCCCATATTGACGCTAATCTAGTAACACAATTTAAAAGTAAATGTGAGTACTGTCAAGCAGTATTGAGGAAGTGTTTAGATGTTTTAAAGCTACATTGTGAAGGCAAGTTAGCCATTCGAGGTAAAAATGAAATAATTGGATCAGTACACACTGTCGAGGTATGGCCAAGTGTACGTGAATATGCGCACACAGACTCAGGTGTGATGTCTAGCTCTTCCGTGGCTTGCAACCGTCACTCACACTTATTGGGAGAGAGCTCGTTGAATTGCACTCCTTTCGAGGTAGTCGCGTCTAACCTAATCTGTCCGTCAGCCTGGAGCGGGTGCATACATACCCGAAGTTATTCAAAAAGGGAGAGAGATTGAGACCCTTTTAACCTTCGTTATCGGGCGTGATGAACTGAGCGTCTCCTTACGAGGAAGTGTCAACGGCTGGGATCAGCAGCCAGACGGGCGACAGCGGCTATAAACGCGGTTCACGGCGAATCTACAAAGTAGTCTCCCGACCCGAGGGGGAGGGGAAGACGACCGGGAGTAAGCTTCGGTATGAATTTCACGTGAATCTGTCGGCGGGTCAAAAGAGGGTAGGGTCGGAAGGATGGGAGGGGGAGGGGGGGGGGGTATCGGCTCACATTCTCTCCCTAAATACTGTCTCAGGAGTTGGGGAAATAATATTATTCAAAGGGGATTCCTCCACACACACACGGAAACTATCTTGGGATTCTAGTGCTGCTCAGCACGCCTCCAGAAACACGCATACAAAGGCAGTGATCATACTTGCTACTTGTCCCAAAGCATTTCTGAGGAAATCATTGGAATAATGGTAGAAAAAGTTAAGTCTTCAATAACAAATGAAGTAAAAGCATCAAAGTACTTCTCAATTTATGTTGACTCTACACCTAATATTTCACACATGGATCAACTTACTTTTACAATACGTTATGTACTGCCTACTACAGGTTCAGTTGAAAGGTTTTTGAAGTTCATTCACATGCTAAGCTACACTGGAAGAGATATTGCTACAACTGTTCTTGATTTTCTTAGAGAGAAGAACATTCCAGTTGTCGACCGACGAGGACAGTCCCATGACAACGTCAGCGACATGTCTGGTAAATATCAGAGGACCCAACAGACAATCAAAAATAAATGAGTGTAGTAAAGCTGAGTACATACCATGTATAACTCATTCCTTAAGTTTGGTAACTAGGTGTGCTGAAGAAAGCTGTCCCGCTGCATTGTTATTGTTTGTTCTGATACAATATACATACTCGTTTCTTGTTGCATCTACTTATCGTTGGAAGAGACATCGTGAAGTACTACAGACTAATAAAAAAAAGAAGTTGCGTGTTGTAAAAATACCTTCTGACGCCCGTTGGTCAGCCCGAGCAGATTCTGTATCTGCTCTCAATAGAGAATACAAAGAAAATATCATTGCTCTAGAAGAGCTTTTCTTAGATCAGAATCAGGCGTTTGAAACAAGAGTCGAAGCAAGTGGTCTTTTAAAAGGTTTGAAATCTTTTGAAACAGTGCTTCTCCTTCAAGTTTGGGATACCATATTGGAAAGATTTCAGAGTAACAATATCCAGTTGCAAAAATCTGAGCTGACCCTCAATGCAGCTGTCACACTGCTAGAGTCTATTATAATTTGCTAAAGACCTGAGATCCCAATTCGGGGACTTTGAAGCAAAAGCTATGGCTAAATGTGACCTCAGTGACATGAAGCAGGCACGCGGCGTATTAGTAAGCGCAAAAGTCACTATGATAAACTAGACTCCGTGGAGGATGTTACGCTGGCAAGGAGAGAAAAGTTAAGAGTGACGGCATTCTTGCCCATCATTGACAAGCTTTCTGCTGCCCTAGAACAACGCATCTTTACTTACAGCCTCTTTCGAGATAAAAATTGGGTTTTTATCAGAAATCTCAAAGAAAACCAACACTTACCTTAAATCATCGGCTAAAAAGCTTGTGTCTTCATATTCTAAGGACTTGGAGGCTGGGGTGGAGTGGGTGCTTTTGCAATTTGCACATGTTATTAAATCCATTTCCCATCCAAGAGGTTCACCTGAAAGTGCTACTTCATCAGGGAGCACAAAGGCTGCAAAAAGTCCTGAACTAGAAATGTATGAGATAAAACACAAACATGACATGCTAGTAACATTTTCGAATGTTGAAATTGTATGTTTGTCACAAACTGCACTGGTGAGCGATCATTCTGCAAGATGAACCTAATCAAGAATTATCTAAGAAACACTATGGGGCAGGAGAGTTTGTCTTTACTCACCCTCTTGAGCAATGAGCATGAGAAATTAAGAGAGCTTAATTTTACCGATATCATCAAAGAGTTTGCAAGTAAGAAGGCTTGACGAAAAATTTGACTAAGATATTATCCAGTGAACTGAACGAATTCCCTACAAAAGATTAAACGCACTCAATGTTTCAGTTTTATATTTCATTATCCTTATTATTGTTATTTTGTAGTGTTAAGCTTAAAGAAAGCAAATGTGTAATATTCAATTGTGAAATGATCATTTGGCTAAGTAATTATCAATAAATTGGCTATTATTTAAAAAGAAATTTTATTTTAACCATTCGCTCGCCCATTGATTTGAGGGACCCGCAAGAGCACTGGGCTTATGGCCCCACACAACCTAAACCGCCCCTGGCAACTTAAATACTCATAACGGGATGAATGCTACAATAAACACATGTATGAAGGAGGAACTGCAAAAGCGATCAGATATTAGGCGGATTTGGCGTGCTCTCTATGAAGTTGAGTGAGTGAACGTGCAATAAAAGAACTAAAAGCGATGGAAGGATCTCATAAATTGAGAGATGCATGTTTCGGATTCCACGAAAATCAGTACGTCCACAAAATAGAGTGGTCCCTTTCTATCCATCGATCCACTAAGAGAAGGCGGTCAACATAGCTCAACTTCTATTATCTTACTTTCTTCTTTATTTCATTTTTTTTACTCCTCCGACTCCTCGACACCCGCATCGGCTTACGCTGACATGTCCCACCTGGTTCCACTTTGATCCTTTGTCAGATTCTTTTAGGAGAACGATGAAGGGTCGAATGGGAGTACTTCGCTACACTCCTCACCCAGTCTACGGAAGAGGTGGGAAGATGCCTATGCCGGCGATGAATCTTTCTTGCCTATTGTCCAAAAAATGCAATCAGTAAAGGAGGCACTGAGAAGGGAGAGTTAGGTTATGAGGTTATGCTAGTAAACTTAAAACTGCGAGTAATTATAATTAGCAAGCTAGTTTCAGTCTGGAGTCAGGTGTTTATTCTCGGTATTCATTGTCACATGGTGACAGTTTCAGCCATTTGCATTATTGTCCTCACGGAGAATAAAGGTATTCCTACTTTTCACCATTTCTTGGGTGGTGGTTTCAAATATTATTTCAACCTTGTTTCGCCCTTCCATGTGCTTCGTTATATGTGAATAAAATTCTATAATTTATCCTTCATCTTTCATATCTCTTAATATTTATACCTATAAAATTGCTATAAAATTTGTGCCAAGACTCGTTTCATTAAATAATTAATTCGTTCAGTTACGATTAAATATTAGTTGTTTCCTTAGAAGTAAAAAAAAAATCGCTTCCTTCTTCTGTGCTCGTTTTCCTTGTGCTAATTTGTAAATTCTTTGCTAGGTGAAGTCTCTTTGTGTTTGCCCTACTATACCGATCAAACACCATGTTACATTTTCTTCACTCGCTTTCTTTTCCTTGCTCGCTTTTATTTTTTTTTGTGCGCTGAATTCCAGTTTTGTTTCACTCAAAAAACCTAGTTCGTTTTCTTTCCCGTCCCTACATTTCATAATTTTTTCCGCTCCGCAGGTCCTTTCCCCTCTCTTGAAATCTTCGTCATCATTTTTAAATCCTCATTCATTTCCGACAAATTAATTATTCCACTCATTCTTAGCTCTCATTGTAATCGGTCAACATGATTTAATCTAAAATAAATTTTGAAAATGGAAAACAATTATTCTATATGTAAAGCGTTCCCTGCATCTATCTCAAATTCTGTCACGACGACAGTTGTGTGTTGTGATCCACAGCAACTACGCTTTCATTTTCAGCCTCTCCCTCTAATGTTAATTTCAACTTTGGGATAGGGTCGTGGTACACCGTCAGCTACATCCTCTACTCTTCTTCTGCCACTTGACTAAACAAACCAGGCGAATGGCTAAATCTATGCGACATCGTAATAAGCCCTTCAACATAATGGGGTAACAGAGGATCTTGCTCGTAGCACATAGGAATAAGTATTTTTAAACTTTTCAATGAGATCATAAAGAATAACGAGTTGGTGTGTGAGTTGAGTTGCGGAGCACTTTCCTTGTGGTTGAAAGGTCAAATGTAGACAAATTGCGTGAGCTTCGAGCCATTAAATGCATGGGGGATAGGCGTCCAACTCGATTTCCCAATCACTTTATGGAGCTGACTTGCGCCGAAGGAGCACAGTGTAAGATTTCGACCCTATCCCGAACGAAATTTTCATGTAAGCCATGTCGTAGCATATTCATTACCTATTGATGATTGTGGGTCAACATAATTTTGGGGGGGAGGGCGGTAGTCAAAGTACTTGACCAGATATATATGAACGTATATACAAATAAATTGGAGAACTGGCTATGTAACTCTAAGTTATGAAGGAACTTCCAAGCAATAGAAAGCGTGGAACAGAGTTCAAATCCCCCTCCAATCTGCGTTGGTTAATTCTTGGAATAAATACTACAAGAGCTCCGTAAATATGAGTTGCGGCAAACTTTGACATGATCAAAATAGGAATGGCGGAAAAAGAGTCACCCGTCGAGGGCACTGCAGCAGGCTAGGCTAGGCAAAGCATTCTCATTCTTCTTTCAACTTTATTCACACTCTTCATTATTAATCTTAATCTTCAGATTTGTACTGGTGCTAACGAAAATATATCAATAAAGCTGTACCATGTAAATCACCATGTGATTATTTTCATGCTGGTGCTCCTTCGCCACCGATTTCTTCGCCACACTATTCTTCTCATCTCTCTTCGTCATCTCCTTCCTCTTGTGCTACTAATTCTTACAAAACTAAAAAGAAAAGTAGTTCATGGGTAACCACTTCTGCGGTTTCCTCTCATCTTCAGGTTGATCCACCTTTCGTATATTTGACTTAATATCTGGATTTTATTTCTGGTAGACAGTAGGACTGAGCGTTGGGTTGTTCTAGCCTCTCATTGTGACAAAGTTTGCCATGACTAGGAATAAGTTCTTCGAGCAGATAATTCTGCAGATATTAAGACCGACAGAAGGAATGACTTTGAAGTTTCTTCCGGCCTCTGTCGAGCTTTCGATAGAATTTCGTCATTGATAAGGTTAACATCCTATTTTGGACCTCGATTTTCACTCTGCTCACATCTTGGTCGATTACCAGAACTACAAGTTTGTCGAAATCAGGGTGTCTTGTTTTGTTTTCCTTTCTCAAATATCTCTCTTTTCTGTCTATTTTCTCTCGACTGAGACTCATTTTAAGCGTCTTCTTTAGAAGTTTCCTGACCTTACCTTTTCTATTTCGAAGAATATCATATTAAACAATGTACTTGACCGGGTATAGACTACAAGAAAACTTCTTTTGTTCAGTCTTATACGACTAAATCTAGATATGCTCACAATAATTAAAAGGAGTTTGTAGGGGTGCGAAGATGTATCAGAGGAAAAATTCCTTCTAACTCGATAATATAAATAGCCCATTAAAATCGGATTAGTAAGGGATAGCTATCTCCTGGAAGACTGTGAGTGCTTAAAGCCCTGAAGTCACCAAGTGTAAACTTCTGTAGGAAATGTATTGGAGAGGCCAAAGGAGAGGAAGATGGAGAGGCAATGCCAGCATCAAGCAGATATTGAAACTTGTAGGGGTACGAAGATGTATCAGAGGAAAAATTCCTTCTAAGTCGATAATATAAATAGCCCATTAAATTACCAACTCAAAACGGACTCGCCGTAGCATGATGGCTAGAGTGCTGGCATTTGGATTCAAAGTAAAGTTATAAGAAAGATAATCTTTCTTATAACTTTTACTTGTTTATCAATATCATCCATTTTGTTGATTTTCTGTATTCGTATCTATGTATTATTTCTAGACTGAGTGAATATGCCCCTTGAAACATTGTCTTCATTTAGCTGACTCTTGGTATGCTTATTAGCTGAGATTCCTTCTTCTCCTTTAATTTGGCTGGGTTAGTTCTTGATCTTCTTTTCTTGGTGTATCTTCATATTAACTTGCATTTATCTTCATGTGATGATTCCTTCTAAATTCTTGATGACTTGATGATTTCTTCTTGATTCTTGATGACGTGATGATTTCTTCTTGATTCTTGATGATGTGATGATTTCTCCTTGATTCTTGATGACGTGATGATTTCTTGTTGATTTGATGAGTTAGCCCTTGAAGTCGTTTTCTTCCGTTTTTCTTTCTTGAGAGGATCCATTTTATCTTGAGTCTTCTTGAGTTGTCCTTGAAGCGTTTTCCTTGATTTCCGTTTTCTTCGTGAATTTTCTTCGTAAAAATTGTGGACTGAGGAGTTTCGATCGCGGGTCTTTGAATCCAAATGCCAGCACTCTAGCCATCACGCTACGGCGAGTCCATTTTGAGTTGGTAATTTAATGGGCTATTTATATTATCGACTTAGAAGGAATTTTTCTTCTGATCTGATACATCTACGCACCCCTACAAGTTTCAATATCTGCTTGATGCTGGCATTGCCTCTCCATCTTCCTCTCCTTTGGCCTCTCCAATACATTTCCTACAGAAGTTTACACTTGGTGACTTCAGGGCTTTAAGCGCTCACAGTCTTCCAGGAGATAGCTATCCCTTACTAATCCGATTTCACATCTTCTCTTTTCGGTTTAGTTCTTGATTTCAACCAGAATCCATGTTTACCCGGACGATGCCCCGAACACACCTATCACCTCTCCTTTCGGCTCCTTAGAAGTGACGAACATGCCGTAATGTCTCCGTAGTAGTGGTCAGACCTTTCAATGTTTCATGGCTCAGTTTTGAGAGGTTTTAACTTCGTCTTTTGTTGTAATGACGAATTCTTGATAGCGTCGTCTCTTGAGGCATATCATTCTGATCTTTCTTTCGTTTGGAAAAGAATACCATCGTACTCGAAACGCTAAAATGACATTTTGGTGTCTCGCAATCCTCCTTTCTAGGACACCATAAGTATTTCTTCTGAAGGAATTTGTTTTCTCGAGGAGAAAGCTGCAAGAAGTTGAGATTTTCCTCGACCTTCCTCGCTCGAACAACTTTGTCGTTTATGTGGTACGTTCTTTTGTAACACACTCATTCCCGACCCATATCTGCTCATGCAACCCTTGACTGCTAGTGTTGGCTGAATAGTGCGAAGTTTTTTTTTGAACTGAAGGGGGCATCCTCCGTGTCTGCCTGTTTAGCTAATTAGTGACCTGGAGACACACCATTACCGTTACTTAGGATGCGTCTTCGACTCATCTCGGTGGAAGTTTGAAGCCGAATTTTCATTACTCTTGGAAAACTTTCACTTTCTCTCGCTCTGTTTCTAACTCTCTAAAGATCAACAGTGCGTGCTTTTGAGACCTACTTGGAGTCTACTACCCCAGTCCACAAATTCTGTCTGTATTTGAACGGTGTGATTTCACTATACTCGGAAGCAATTCATTGGGTTGTGCTTTTTCTGCACGTGGTACGTCTTATGTACATTCTTGAGTGTAGATGGTCGTCGTTTGAATTTCATCCAACAGCTTAAAACCGACACTTGCTATGTTCCTGGCTCCCCAAACGTTGTGCTGGATGGGCCCCTTCGCAATTTCGGGTACGCAACTCTCTCTTCTGTCAATTTTACGGCCACAGAGTTAGCTCAGGGCAGGATATAAAATATCAATCTTTAAGTATTCATTCGTACAACCTGTGGTTCGAGAAAATGAATTCACAGACGTATCTTCGTGGACTTTTCTTTGCTTGACGGTTCTCTTCCTCACGTCCCTCTTTCTTAACATTGGCATATATTCGAACAAATTCAGGGTTTTTCTAGTCCTGGTGTTCGAACAACTTGCAAGCTCATTGCAGTTTCCTGCAGCTGGGTATGAATGCCGACGTGGCCAAATTTACTCTTCATTACCTTTCTAGCGTGTCAAGGTACATCGCTACACTAAGATTTCGATGGTTCCTTTTTCCTTTTATAAGCTATCTAAATCGATCTAGTTGATTCTAACCTCAATCTCATGGTTGTAATATTCTGACTATGATAGTTCCTTTTACTGGTTAGCCAGAGGCTATAGCCATTCTTGATAATATAAGCGCTTAGACCGTTAATAGACCTTCATCTCTGGTTGGGTTTCACTTTGATTTTCATCTAGTATCAATGCTGATCGTGTGATCCATTTAGAATCCTACCAGTGCCAGTCGTTCATATGAATCATTGGTTCTTTCTGCCCTCGCACCACTAGCTAGCACGCGGAGAGTAACGGCGCCATTCAACGTCTACCTCCAGATCACGGCTAGCTAACGTTCCACAGATCCCAGTATTCTTTGGGTGGACAAGATGCAGCTGATCCTACTAGGGATTCGTTCAGCCGTCGGACAATTTGTTTTACTCTGTTGCATAATTAGTTAATGATATGCACCTTCCCTTTTTCCGGTCAATTTTTCCTTCTGACCGACTACTTCCTGTCAATAAGGGTTCCTTAGTACACGATTTGGTACGGGAGATGTGCTAGGTTAGTGCTTGCTCCTAATCAATCTGCCTTTGTACCAAAAGAAATGAAGGGCTTTCAAGACCTTCGCCCAAAATAGTGCTTTGGTCTAAAGGGAATTCAAGTAGCGATTTAAAGGCCTCAATGCGAGTTCTGGAAGAGATCTATTGGTGTTCAAGAAGTGATTAATTGGAAACTGGGATAGATGAATGGGTTTTCAGAGAGCCCAGGAGTGTTTCAAACTACATGGGTTTGGCAGACGTGCGTTCGCCGCAAGAGTCCTTAGTCCAGGGAGCTCTCAATGCGTGTTCATGTCGGACTTCACGGGTATTACAGGAGCGTTCAATGGGCGTTTTGGAATGGCTCAATAAGTATTGCGAAATATTAGGAGCGCTCAATGAGTGGTGCGCGAAGGATCAAAGTGGGTTACGAGAAGGCTCATCTAGTGTAAAGGAGCAGCTTAAACCTCTCAAGGCTATGCCAAGTCATTTTTTTTTAAATTTTAAGAGCTCACCTACGACTGCCTACTTAGGCATTAGTCGCTGTATTAAAACTGCCTAGTACTAGGCTACTTCAAAATAAGATTAAAAAAAACAAAAACAAAAAAACAAACCAAAACTAAAAAAAAGGAAAAAGGCCACGAACAGGAAGCAAGCTCCCGTGTAAGGGGAAGGTCCGCCTCCCAGGGGCGCCGACGGCCCGAGAGCTATATCTAGCTCTCGAAGGAGTTTCCCATCTCTCGGCGGCATCGGCACCGTCGAAATCAGCTGCGGATGCTTTGAGAGCCGTGGCGACAAAGAGAGACTGCGCTCGTGCGTACAGGCGAATAATGCACTGTGCACAAGGCATAGATAATGGCATCTCTCCAGCATCGACAAGCAGGCTCTCAATAGGGGAAGTGCGGAAGGCACCGGATGCCAAGTGAAGGCCGGTGTGGTGGATCGAGTCCACCTTCTGCAATAGACGTTCGGCTGTGGATGCATACAAATCACATCCGTAGTCGAGCTTGGAACGGACAAAGGATCGATAAAAAAGTAAGGCAGTAGCTCTATCAGCGACCCAAGCGCTGAACGTCACGGAACGAAGAATATCCATGGCGCGGGTATAAGAGACCCTAAGGCTGCGAATATGAGCCTCTCAGGTGAGGCGTTGGTCAAATAAAAGCCAAGGAAACTGTGTGATTTAACTACTTCCAGGCGTACCCCATTAAGAAACAAGGCTGGGTCGGGGTGGAGTCATGAATGGTGGCAGAAGTGCACCACCTTAGTCTTAGCCAAAGAAAACCGAAACGTGTCCGCTTCGGCATAGCGAGACGAGGTTCAATGCCTGTTGGAGTCGACGCTCCAGAGTTGGCATCTGGGCCGCGCCAAAAGATATCGAAAGGTCGTCCACGTAGAGCGTAGCAAGAACATCTTCTGGCAGCACCGAGGTAATGCCGTTGATGCTCAAAGCAAAGAATGTAACGCTGAGGTCACTTCCCTGCGGGACACCCTCTTCCTGCTCCATTAGGTCGAAGAAGGTTCTCCCCACCCGTACGCGGAATCGGCGATCTCGCAAAAATTCAGATATAAAGACCAGGAGACGTCCTCTCGACCCCATCGTGTGTAGGGTCTCCATGATACCGTATCGCCATGCAGTATAATAGGCCTCTCCAGATCGAAAAACACCGTGGCGAAGTGCTGTCTACGAAGGATGGCCTCGCAGACAGTATTTTCCAGTGGAAGCAGAGCATCCGACGTGCAATGGAACTTGCGGAAGCCGCACTGCGCAGAACACAAATGGCCTCCGCTGTCCAGAAAAAAAAGGCTAAATCTAACATTTACCAATTTCTCCATCAACCGGCCTGGGGTAAAATGATCTCTCCCAGGTTTGCGAAAAGCTAGCACAGTAGCGATTCGACAGGAGTCTGGGAGGTTACCCTCTACCCAGATCCTGTTGAACAAATCTAAGAGAAAGGCCATCCCTCGCTCACCTAGGTTTCGAAGTATGGCGCAAGGGACATCACCCAGACCGTGGGTGGTGTCCGCGCATGAAGCAAGAGCGGAACGCAACTCACTCACAGTAAACTTGTCGTTGAAGGGTTCTCCGCCTCTGGAGGTTAAGTCCAGTCGGCGGCCTTCTGCAACATCCCGCCTAAAGAATGCAGAAAAAAGCGGTCCGAAGGATTCCGCCACACTAGTCCAAGTCATTCGGGACGGCTTTATAGGTGTTATGTGACCGTTTAACAGGTGTCATGGCCTAGACCAAACATGACAGCTAGAGCCGTGTTACAGAGAATGTCGAGGGGAATCAAAGGATTTTACGGTGACGATGAAACTTGCCAGAATTCCTCCTCTTCACTCTAGGGAGAGCTAAATTGAACTTACGTGACGGCTCAGTGGCTGCTACAGCCTTAGACGAAACGCACAAGAGCTGTGCTACGTCGCTGTCGTGAGAGCTCGAAGGATGTTACGGTTGGTCACACGGATAGGTGTAAAGGGGAATGAGCAGGGGGACAGTAGAAAGAAAAGAGGAAATAGAAGTTGTCTGCGAAAAGGTCATAATAAGTCCTTTTTCTCAAAGGAAAGTTTGTTAACTCCACTCACTGTCGAGGCTTAACTTGAATTAATTAAATGTAATGGGAACTTAATTGCAAACAAAAAAAAACTATCTTAGCTTTATTAAGATTGAAAAAGAGTGTAAAAGCAAAATAATTATTTCTTTATGAACAGGCTATGGAATGCTTTCAATTTTCAGTATCGAAATTAATGAGGCCTACAAAACAAAGAACACATGGAAGCACCGTTTTCCCATATAGCAAACAGTCGAACAATTAATTTACCTATTGAAGCCTAAAATCTATAGAAAATGGTTACAACTTTTATTTAAGGAACACTTTAATAATCACTCGACATAATTGGACCTCATGTTTCAATTGCAAACAGATATTGGACAGATACAATCTTTACTTATACAAACCCTCTGCTCCAATTTGCTACAATTACTAAAACGTTGGCCTCTCCCTATGATAGACTAAAAGCAGCTGCAGTCATTCGTGGAATATATGGAAGTGCAGAGCTGGGAATCCGCCATTATAATTTTTTGAATAGCCTATGCATTATATGAAGATGAATTAGGTGTGATTTCGCCGGCCACTACCTGATTTTAGGTTGATTATTTCATCCATATTTTACTAATTTCTCTTTGTTTAGCTGCTTCATTTCTTTCCAATGCCCAATAATTAGGGCCCTTGGTGCAACTAAAGTCTTTGTTTTTTTCTTCATTCCAATATACTTTGCATTTAATTTAGTAAATCCCAAAAAGGAGTTGCAGAAACAAAGAAAAACCTACAACACATACATTAGGAAGCCAAAGAGTTTTGCATAACAATAAAATAAACAAAATCGAATCACTTGTTCAGCTTTTTCATAAAAGCAACTAGTTGATGTGGCACTTCTTTCAAAACAGTTCTTGCTAAGGCACTCTTCAAAAGATGGTGGTCGTCTTGGAATTTATCGAATTCTAGAAAATAAAAGAAATAATAATAATAATATAGTTAACTCTTCCCTGCCATGTAGGTGCACGAATTCCACTAATGCCGTATTAGCTGGTCTTCGCAGACGGGGACCAAATGGAACAACACGGCTGCGTGATATAGGCGTAAGAACTTAGGGGACTCGCAAACCAACCTATTTCAAGAATGCTAACTCTATTTATCTATTCGTCGTTCTAATTTTATCCCCGACATTTTAATCCGACTATGGCATTTACGTAAGTTAATGGCACATTATTGGGCGTGATTAAAATAAAAGAATCAAAGGTAAGCTACCACAAAACTAAACTGGTTACGGTATTCGTCAAACGGATGGGAGAGAAAATCTAAAATCATTTTGAATCAAGATCCGTTTTTAAATTCAAAGCAGTTTCTATTGGCAACTACATATATAGGTGAAACGGAGAAATGAAAATAAATATAAGCGTGACACTGACCAATGAACTGAACAACATCCCTTTCCGCTTTCCTGCCCTCGTGAGAGAGTCTCTTGTCCTCGGCATCGAGGACTTTCATGGCGGTGAAATCTTCCTTTCCCACTCCCACGATGATGACGGACATCGGTAAAGAAGATGCATCGATCAAGGAATTGAGAGTTTCGTTCATATCTGGAAAATTGAAATAAATGTAGTAACAAACTAATATAACAAAAAAAACAAGGGGATATCCGCCAGAACAATATATTAGTCTTTTTTAAGCTATATTAAAAGAACATCAAACAAGAAAGAAAACAAGAAACTAAACAAAAGAAAGGAAAATGCATGCTCATGTGTAGGAGGGAGGTCCACTGCCTCAAGGGATCGAGCATTCCTCTTCCCCAAACTATATTAAGCAGGTCGTGAATGCGCTATCCTGTCCCGAGTAGAGGCAAGAGGTAGTGACCTCACTCGTACCGCTAACTGGATAGCTAACGTGCGTGAAGATCCCCTAGACCTGGAAACTCAAAAAGGTGCCGGAGAGTGAGTGAACACGCAGTCCTTGTAGTAAAGTGCAGGGGAGCGCTCAATCAAATGGCTGTGTGCACCCAAATAAAAGACTACAAAAAGCAGCCTAAATCAGCCAAGACATGGTGGGTAATTCCAAGAAAACAGTCCCGCGGTGATGACACGGAACTTTAGGTTCTCGTCAGCTTTCTTCCAACGTCTGTGTCAGGCATTTGAAAGGCGGGGAGAATGATCTGATTCCTGCCAAGTAGTCAGTGTTAGGAAGAGCTAAAAGCTGGTCTGGACCCAGTTCTCGCGGACTCTTTAGCACCCTCATTCTCTACATGCCGAGAAACCCAGCAGAAGATAACCTAGACATCTGCCCGGCTCGACGTACCCGTGGCATCACGGATAACGCGAACCAGAGGCTTCAGAGATTCTAACAGATGGGATACGGCGATGACGAAGACAGCGTCTTTGGATTCGAGCCATCCGTATAAACTGGCACGGCGTTTGTTCAGAAAAGGTCAAACGCAATACTCCAAGCGCTGTAGAAGCTTTGGGAGCAAAGGCGTCGCGACAAATAGTTAAATGTCAAATATGGGTAGCGTCCTGGGCAGAACTAGAGGTGCCACCGGCCCGAGGGCTGGAGAGGGCACTCCAACCCTTACACAGAATCTACGATCTCGGGGGAATTCAGATATATTGGGACGAGTCCACTTGCCTTTATGGTGTTGGTCTCCATGATACCGATCGCAATGCGGGATCATAGGCTTTCTCCATATCAAAAACAAACACAGGCGTAGTGCTATCTACGAAGGAAGGTTTCGCAGATAGCATTTTCCAGCCGGAGCTGATCATCGCTGTTCAGAAAATACTAACTAAATATTTATCAATTTCTCCATCAACTTGCACATACACCAGATTAACAGTAGGTTAGAAATTGGTGCTGGTACAAGAGAACCTAAAAGGCACGAATATGGGCTTCCAGGTGAGGTGTGGGTCAAGAACAAGGAAAAAGCGAGACTAGGAGCACAACCGACCCCATTTAAGAATAGAAAACCGAAACTGATGCGCTTCAGCATAGTGAGATCCGGTTGAGGAATTGTTTGAGCAACACGCCAGAGTAAGCATTTCTGCCTCAAGTCGAAAATGTCTAAGTAGAGCGTAGTGAGTAGATCTTCCGGCAGCACAGAGGGTTCCTCGTACTCATGCACAAAATCTACGATCTCGCAAGAGCTCAGACAAGAAAATCAAGAGGCTTCCTCTCGCCCCCATGTTGCCGAGACTCTTCCTGAAACCGTATTGCCATGAAGTGCAGTAGGCCTTCTCCAGATCAAAAAACACCGTGGCAAAGTGCAGTTCACAAAGGAAGGGTGTGTGTATGGGGGGGAGGTGCATACGGTTAAAAAGTTATAAAAGATGGCACCGGCAACCGTACTAAGACGAGGAGTAGATCCCATCGGCACCAGGAGTTGTGGAGGTGGTGTTTTCTTATCATGTTCCTTAGTGTGTTTTTTTTATTTAATTTTAGGAGCCTATCTGGCGACTATATACTTGGGCACAAGTCGCCGCACTCGCGCCAGCCTATCACTAGGCTACTTGAAATAAGAATAGGCAAAAAACAACAACAATAAAAAATGGAAAATGACAACAAGGAGGAAGCATGCTCCGGCGTCGGGGGTAGCTCTGCTTCCCTCCCCCCCCCGGCGCAGGAGGAACGTACGACCTACAAAAAAAATGAAAACAAAAACCTAGTTAAATAAAGGAGAGAAGGCCGGCCTCCCTACAAAAGTCTATAAGTCCACCAGTCAATGTGCACGAACTCGTCCCGAGTACAAGGGACAGGTGGAAGCGACCCTACCCATCCCGCTACCGAGACAGGTAACTTGCGCGAAGATCGCCCAGACTGGGACATTCAACAAGAATATGCCGAACAGTCTGGGTGACAACGCAGTCTTCACACTAGGGTGCTGGCGAGCGCTCCATCAAATGGTAGTGCGTCCCGCGAGTGTGTCCAATTCGGAGACGACAGAAAGCAACCTGAAGCATTCGCGGCATTGGGGGGTAGGTCCATGGGAGCAGTCGCAGCGCAATGGAACGAGACTTTAAATTCCCTTCGACCGTCTCCCATCTTCTTTGCAAGCAGTCCGAAGAGCTTCCCGTATTCCTGCCATGTAGTCGGTGTGAGGAAGAGCGAAACGCTGGTACGGTCGCCGAGTCCTCGCGGACTCTTTGGCGCCCTCATTCCACGCAATTCCTACATGTCCAGGAACCTAGCAGAAGATAATCTTGACATCCGTAGGCTTGCCAAATCCGTGGCGTCACGGATATCGGGAACTAGGTGATGCGGAAATTCCAATGCCGCGAAAAAACTCAGGGCGCTTTGTGAGTCGCTATAAATCACAATCTTGTCTCCGAACCGGGCACGTCGCGTAATCTCTCGTACCGAGTAGTGTATTGCAACCAGCTCGACCGTGAGGGCAAACGCAAGGCCTGGCAGAGCCCCGCTGACTTTAAACTGAGGGAATACGGCGTGTAAGCCGACCCCCTCTCGGGACTTAGAGCCATCCGTATACACTGGCACGGTTCCAGGGTGGCACGAGGTATGCTCCAAAAGGGAGCAGAGGCGTGGCGACAAATAGCCAAAGGTGGTACCCTCCAGGGTGGCATGCTGTGCAGAATCAGGGGCGCCACCGGCCCGAGAGCCATACCTAGCTCTCGAAGGAGTTTCCTAGCCCTAAACCCAAATGGCTTCGGGTGACTGGCGTCTATCCGCGGCATAGGCACCGTCAAAATTAGCTGCGGATGCAGTGAGAGCTATTGCCGACTGAGGAAGGCGCCGGGCTCGCGCGTACAGGCGAATAATGCACTGTGCACGGCGTAGAGCGATTGGCATTTCCCCAGCACCGACTTGTAGGCTCTCAATAGGGGAAGTGCGGAAGGCACCGGTCGCAAGGCGAAGGCCGGTGTAGTGGATCGAGTCAATCTTTCGTAATACACGCTCAGCTGCGGATGCATAAAACTCGCATCCATAGTCGAACTTCGAACGAACAAAGGATCGATAAAAAGTAAGGCTGTAGCCATATCAGCGTCCCCAAGCGTTGAACGTCACGGAATGGAGAATCTCCACGACGCGGGTACAAGACACCCTAAGGCTGCGAATATGAGCCTCCCAGGAGAGGCGTCGGTCAAATATAAGACTAAGGAAACGGTGCGATTCAACCGTTTCCAGGCGTACCCCATTCAGAAACAAGTCTGGGTCAGGGTGGAGCTGTGGATGGCGGCAGAAGTGCACCACCTTAGTCTTGGCCAAAGAAAATCAAAACTTGTGCGCTTCGGCATAGCGAGAAACGCGGTTCAATGCCTGTTGGAGTCGACGCGCCAGAGTTGACATCTGGTCCGCGCCGAAAGAGATCGTAAAGTCGTCCACGTAGAGCGTAGCGAGAACATCTTCCGGCAGCATAGAGGTGATGCCGTTGATGCTCAGAGCAAAGAGTGCGACACTGAGGACGCTTCCCTGCGGGACACCTTCTTCCTGCTCCATTGACCCGGAGAGGGCTCCCATCGTGTATAGAGTCTACATGATAGCGTATTGCCATGCAGTATCATATGCCTTCTCCAGATCGAAAAACACCGTGGTGTAGTGCTGCCTACGAAAGAAGGCATCGCAGGTGGTATTTTCCAGTCGGAGCAGAGCATCCGACGTGGAGTGGAACTTGCAGAAGCCGCACTGTGCGGAAGATAGATGGCCTCCGCTGTCCAGAAAAAAGGCTAATCTAACATTCTCAAATTTCTCCATCAACTGCACACGCAAGAGGTTAGAGAGATTGGCAGGAACCGGACCGAGTAGAGTGATCTGTCCCGGTTGCGAAAGGCGAACACAGTAGCGATTCGACAGGAATCAGGGAGGAAACCCTCCACCCAGATCCTGTTGAACAAATCTAACAGAAAGGCCATGCCTCGTTTACCAAGATGTCGAACATGGCGTACGGCACATCGTCCAGACCATGGGCGGTGTCTGCGCACTAAGCAAGAGCGGAACGCAACTCACTCAGAGTAAACCTGTATTTGAAGGGTTCTCCAACTCTGAAGGTAAAGTTCAGCCGGCGGCTTTTCGCGACATCACGACGTGCATTGAATGCTGGCGGAGCAGCATCCCGGCTAGAGACTGCGGAGAAAGCGCTCGCGAAGGATTCCGCTACGGAAGAGGGGTCCGAGATTGCGGTCCCATTCTCCTGGAGAACGAGAGCGGGGTTCTGCGAGAACTTGCCGCGAATCCTAATGACTCGCTTCCAGACATCTGCTAGACGGGTCTTCCCGTTAAGTGAAGAGACGTTTGCCCGACAAGAAGAGCGGCGGGCGTGCTTCGAAATATACCGGAACCTAGCCCGACATAATTCAGCGACAGTGAAACCGTTCTGGCTGCGCTTATAGCGCGTCTTCTTGAGGGCCGTCTCACACTCGACTGACCACCACGAGAGTGGTCTGCGAGCAAAACGGCCAGACGTCCTAGGAATAGTAGCTAGGCCCGCGGCGAAGAGGTTGCCGGAGAAGAATTCAACGGCCTCATCTCCTGACCTAAACTCTTCGACTGAGATAGAGAATTCAGTCATTTCCTGAAATGCAGAACACCGCGCCCGCGCCAAGCACCACCGGGGCTGTCTCTCGGGCGACAACGGCCTAGAAAATGATATTTAAATTGGAAAGTGATCACTACCATGGAGGCCCATCGACCACCCCCCAAACAAAATCAGGATGTGCATCCGGAGAGGACAAAGATAGATCGAGGCAGGAAAATGAGGCGGTTCTCGGGCAGTGATGCGTAAACTCATCCACATTTAGGACACCCATCTCAAGCTCGTCGATCCGGTCGGCAAGAACTTGACAACGGGGATTGATAGAGTAGTCTGACCAGAGGGGGTCTTTACCGTTTAGATCTCCGAGCAAAAGAAAAGGCCTCAGCAATGTGCCACGACGCGTCGGAAGTCTCCTGACTGTGGAATGTACGCATAAATAACAGTATACCTCCTATCGAGGTGAGCTGCACAGATACTGCCTGAAAGGAGGTATCCTTCCATCCGGCCCCTATCCCTGGTGCTGGGTCACAAAAACCTTATAGCCAGGGAGGGTGGGCAGGGGGCATGCGCCCAGCATGGTCTCCTGCAAAAAGATAGCTAACGGGGAACGGGATGAGAGGAGCCTCTGCAGCTCTCCCCAATTGTCCCGGAGTCCGTGACAATTCCATTGAAGGAATATGCCATCCGTCCTAGCTCGGAGGAGACGCGGGGCCCCCTCTTCGAAGAGAAGATCCTCACGGGAATTGCCGTACGCTTCGCGGAGGCAGAACTCCGGGCGCTGTCGCCTTCGAAGACTTATTGGGGGAGGTTGGGCTCGCCATGAGTCTTTTCCTCCCTCCGCCTCGAAACCTTAGGCGGGCTTCGGAGGCGGGTGGCCCTTTTTCTGAGGATCCACCGTCTCCGAGCCACTCAGCCCACCACTGGGCGTGAGCGAAGGAGCCAAAGCTCCTTTGTTGCTGTCCTCCTCTCAGGGGAAAGCTTTAGGAACTCCGTAATATGGGCTGGCAACCAACTTCAGGGGTGATGCCTCCTGTGAGCCTAACGACTCGGTGGAGGCGCGTGGCCGTTTCGCCCTACGGGAAACGGTCACGCTGGGGGAAGGAGGGGGAGCCCTGGTTTTAGACGGGGCTCTGGGTGTGGATCCTTTGTGCCGCCTGGTTTACTAGGGGAGCGCCCGGGGTGGGTAGAACTCCCCCAAAGGGTTCCAAATTAGCGCAGAAACGACCGTACTCGTATGCCTGGAGGGGCCAGGAGCAATTATGAGCCTCAAAGGTGAGGCGTCGGTCGAATACAAGACCAAGGAAACGGTGCGACTCAACCACATCCAGGCGCACCCCATTAAGAAACAAATCTGGGTCGGGGTGAAGCCGTGGATGGCGGCAGAAATGCACCACCTTAGTCTTGGCCAAAGAAAACCGAAACCTGTGCGCTTCGGCATAGCGAGAGACGCGGTTCAATGCCTGTTGGAGTCGACGCTCCAGAGTTGGCATCTGGGCCGCGCCAAAAGAGATCGAAAGGTCGTCCACGTAGAGCGTAGCGAGAACATCTTCCGGCAGCACCGAGGTGATGCCGTTGATGCTCAGGGCAAAGAGTGTGACACTGAGGACACTTCCCTGCGGGACACCCTCTTCCCGTTCCTTTGGGCCGGAGAGGGCTCCCCCCACCCGTACGCGGAATCGACGATTTCGCAAAAATTCAGATATAAAGATTGGGAGGCGTCCCCTCGCCCCCATCATGTGGAGAGTCTCCATGATACCGTATCGCAATGCGGTATCATAGGCCTTCTCCAGATCAAAAAACACCGTGGCGTAGTGCTGTCTACGAAGGAAAGCCTCGCAGACGGCACTTTCCAGTCGGAGCAGAGCATCCGACGTGGAGTGGAACTTACGGAAGCCGCACTGTGCAGAAGACAGATGGCCTCCGCTGTCCAGGAAATAGGCTAATCTAACATTTACCAATTTCTCCATCAACTTGCACACGCAAGAGGTTAGAGAGATTGGGCGGAAACCGGTCGGAGTAGAGTGATCTCTTCCCGGCTTGCGAAAGGCGAGCACAGTAGCGATTCGCCAGGAGTCTGGGAGAAGACCCTCCACCCAGATCCTGTTGAACAAATCTAACAGAAAGGCCATGCCTCGCTCACCCAGGTGTCGAAGCATGGCGTACGGGACATCGTCCGGACCATGGGCGGTGTCCGCGCACGAAGTGAGAGCGGAACGCAACTCACTCACAGTAAACTTGTCGTTGAAGGGTTCTCCGCCTCTGGAGGTAAAGTCCAGCCGGCGGCCTTCCGCGACATCACGACGTGCATTGAATGCTGGCGGAGCAGCATCACGGCTAGAGAATGCGGAAAAAGCGGTCGCTAAGGATTCCGCCACGGACGCGGGGTCCGAGATTGCGGTCCCATTCTCCTGGAGAACGGGAGGGGGGTCCTGCGAGAACTTGCCCCGAATCCTTTTGACCCGCTTCCACACCTCAGCTAAAGGGGTCTTCCCGTTAAGTGAAGACACGTATGCCCGCCAAGAAGAGCGGCGGGCGTGCTTCGAAACATTCCGGAACCTAGCCCTAGCCCGACGAAATTCAGCGCTGCCTGCTGGCAGTCCTCTTGGAAAGTAAAAGGGGGACTGCCGCTGGAAAGAGGGAGGTGCCCTAAGGCACCTCCCGAGAGGGTGAGGGGAAGTCCCCTATACCCGTAGGCGAAGGAGAGGATAAGCCTCCTCTCCGGTTAGAGAGATTTGGAGGGTCTCCTGCGACAGCACATAGGTTGGGAGGGGACCTCCATTTTTTTCTATGGAGATGCTCAAAGGCGGCTCCATTGATTGTGAGGGGGAAAGGGGAAGATTATTTTTTGGGGGGATTTGCATTATCGGGCATGGGGACCCTATTCTTCCTGCGGGAAGCAAACGCTCATCATCTCTCGCAGTAGCCCGCTCGGCAAGGGGTGCGTACGGGGCTGACAGAGCCAGGTGCCGCCATTCAAGGTCACCCTTCCCGCCTGATGACCTAGCAGCCCTTCGGCATGGCGGTTCCACCTTAGGCACGGCGTAAAATTGATAGAGTGTGAAGAGAGAAGAAAAAGGGATGTGAGGAAGGTATGGGTGGGAATAAAGCAGGTTGTTAAAAACCTACCATCCCATACCGGAGATCAGGGGTTAGGGAACATTGTCCTCTTCCCCCTCAGCCCCGATCTGTGATGATTGGCTGAGGAGAAGGTCAACATCTACCCTGTGAAAATAGAAAATAGAGGCCGACCAGATAAAGTTGTGGGAGAGATTGTAGGGGAAGTTGTAGTAGTTTGGTTGTCCGCCTCCCCTCCCCTATGTCTAATCTTTTTATTCTTTTGCAGAATGTGTGTGTGTGGATCGTGTGATCACCGTCTTTGCTTTGTGTGGGGGGACTCGATGGATCTCTATCGTGCTCCCCCATTCATCTCCTGTTTTATTTTTAGGCGGATTCTTTCAGCAAATATTTTTCTTTAGAAAGTGTAGGTAAAGGTTTGGAAGTAAAGTTTGTGACTGAGGAAGGAAGAGCCGCCTAGACGGAAGATAGGTGAGTGAAGATTGTGTGAGAGTGGATATGGTTGAATGAGTTAGGAGTAAAGATGTTTGAGTGTGGCAGTGAATAGGTGACTGAATGTGCCTTCTCTTTTCCATTTCTGTGGTACCGATTGTCGTCGACATCTGGCTTTAGGAGACGGCTGAAGCCAATCCTGACCCTCGCAGGCGCGCCTACCTTTTGGGGCAATTTTCTAAGGTGTGGACCTTGGCCAGCACCTTCCAGTCTCCAGGGAGTGGTTGAAGCAGTGTCCAACCGACTGTGACCCAGCAGTTGGGACCAACAAGCGTCCCAGCTACCCAAAATCCTCGGCTTTGCCGAGTCCTGGACCCCTCAGAATCCCGCAGAAAGTGATCCACCTCCCACTTTCTCCAACACGTCTCACTCCATTAGTTAGATAAGGGTGCACCCGTCTTTCGCGATATCTTGGTTTTATTATTCGTTTGCGTGGCCAAGATCTTATGTAAGGCCTTTTGGTAAATATATACGTCTGGTGGTTGGCCAGAGTATTGTAAGGCCAACTGTATTTATATATTTATATGTAATGTATTTTGGTTTAGGTTGAGGGTTATGCAATATTTGGGGTTGATTATTTTGCTATAATTACGGTTTCTAAATTAAATTTAGAAAATACTCTCTCTCCTCAATACCCTCTTTTTGAACCACCGAGCGGACCTTGTCAGGGCGGCGGGAACTTTTAGCTGGGGACTCGCGATCCCGCCGCTACAAAGTGACGAAGTAGGGGAGAAATACAGGCTGTCTGAAAGAAGGAAAAGAGGCTAAGCCGGGGCCGGATGGGAATCCGAGTCCCGTCAGCACGGCGGCCAGGAGAGAAATCGCCGTGCCCCTTACGGGGCAGCTACTAATCAGTGTGATAGCCTTAACCCATTTGTTCTCAACCCTTTTCACTCCATTCCCCCCACCCCCATCATGAATTTTCAACATCTTATCTCTCCACTTCATTTTTCTCCCAAAACCACCCCGCAAAAAAGTTTTAAAAATGTATAGGAAGAGAGTACCATTGCTTTATTGTTTATTACAAAGTTGCCAATCCTAATTATCTTATATTTTGATAGATTTTTGGGATATACTTCTTAAAACTTCTCTTTTCATATCTACGTTGAAAAATAAAAACGGTTACATGGACGAGAGATATTATGAACTCCCAATGCCTTGGGAGAACGAGACAAGTCTCCATAAGATCAGAAAATTCCAGAATGTGATTATTTACTCATAATTTGCCAACAGGTACGATCTAAGATGGGCCTTGTCAACCCGGCTGGTCATTCAGGTAAATTTGTCCTGGACCTTTTACCATAAAGGATGGTGCCGGCGTAGCCACGTAATATGTACTGGAAGGCTGTCAGCAGAGTCGATGGTCCAGCAAACCCCGTGTCTAATACTTCCCCTCAGCCAGCTGAGCTTTTGGCCATCGGAGTATATACCTTACGGTATACACAGCCAATTAGTTAAGTTCTGGTAAGAGGACGAAAGTGCACAGAGCAGCCAAAAGGGCATGTTCGGAAGGGGGTCGGTGCGTATGTAATAAAAGAGAAGTAAAGGTAGGCGGGTCCACTAACGAGTAGGGTGGGTGCTTTTCACCAAGAAACCATGTTTAGCGAACCGAACACGGCCGAAAAAAGAAATGTTAAGAGGGAGTGAGAAGGAAGCGAACCAAGTTTCCCAGGTCTCATCATAATTCCTGTCAACCCAGGGACAGGGTTTTCCTAAGTTGAACTCAGGCCTGGAGGATGTGCAGCTCCTCCAAGCCTTAAGTGTAACAGGCTACATAAATAGGGTACGCCCCGCAGGGGCGTACCCTACCCAGGAATTTAACAGAAGAAAATGTCGACATTCTTCCGGCAACAGTGGCGGCACGGATACCACGAACCAGAGTGTGCGGAGATTTCAATTCTCCGAGAGCACTCAGGGCGCTTTGTGAGTCGCTATTAATCACAATTCGAAAAATATAGTCTTCTGTGTGTGAGGGGGGAGGGGGGCACATTCACCAGAAGTAGTTGCATAAATACCTTTATATTTAGAAAAAATTACAGTTTGGCTATCGAGTTAAAATCGCATTCATCTCTTTGGAATGAATTTAAGTTCCCACAAGATGGCTTTACACAGAGCCCTCACATTAGTTCTAGCGAGAAAATGGCAGTCCAAAGACTTCGCAAAGCCGAATTCGAATGGGCTTAATAGTCTTTATTTTCAATACATACTTTGGTTTAAAAGTAGTTAGGATTTAATGATGAAATTTAAAGAAGTTGTGGAAAATATAATGATGTATCTTAAAATTGAAATAAAAATACCTTGCTTTATTACTTTGGGGGCACGAGACATGTTTTTTGCGGAGTCACCCTGTAAGTGGGAGAAAGTGGTATGTGTTCTTGGAGCATTGCGATGCCAGGACGAATCCTTAAAGTGACGAAGCACCTTTGTCCGGGTAACATGAAGGATGCCTTTGCCGAGCCAGGGGTTTGTAACGGTTATATAGGTGAAAAATAGAGGGGGGGGGAGGGGAGAATAATATCTAGATTATAGCGGAGGGTATCCTACACAGGTGTACTGAGGTGGTGGTGAAGGGAACTGTAAAAGTTCGTGTACGTAATAACATACCTTATTAAAACTGAACTCACTCACCGGTAATTACGCCATCAGTGATGATGAGGAGTATAAAGTAATGTTTCCCATCTGCGTAAGCTTTCGCAAACTTGGCCACATGATTGATGCAAGGAGAGAAGTTTGTTGGTCCGAACAATTCGACTGAAATTGGAGCTCAAAATGAGTTCGTTTTCGAAATCTTCATAAAAATGGATTGAAAAAAAATATCGTTCCAATTTTCCTTTCTTAGTACTCGCCTCATCGAACTAACTATAAAAAGGTAGCAGCAAACGAGCAACCCTCAGGGCTTTAACAACACTTTCGCATCATTTAAGATCCTCACCCTCGATAACAGCGTCCTAAAGTTCTCATGGTTTAGTAGATAAGTTATTAAATCTCCCGAGTCGGTACTCTGGTTCGATTCCTGTCAAGAGTGAAAAAAAAACAACCCGGTGCGGTGCGCAGAGTCTAGCGCTTCTTCAAAACGAATCTCACTCATACGTCACCATGCACAGAGCTAATTACGATACCAGTCTCCCAACTCTTTCCTTCACGCACACCAAATCACTTTAAGGATGTTCAGTCTATAAATTCCCTAATTTTGATCGGGTGGCTCTCCCTTGAGCCAAACAAAGGGTTCCTAACGGTCGCTGGCTGGTGGAAAAGTACTATCGGGTCTTCTTAACCCCCATCCCACTCACAGCAGCCTTTGTTGCCCTCAACTTGCAAGCGATTGGGTTTTTATATTAGTTTCATTTTGGAGGTCAAGGGTCTAGCGAAAATATAGAGGGGTGGCATTCGTAAGTACCCCCCCCCCCTCCCGTCAGTCATGCGGTACCCTATCGTCTCTCAAGATCACCTATTTATATTTCTTTTAAAATATCTTGCCAATTATGAGTTACATCTCAGAAATCTTACCAACCCTTCAAACTCATTTTCTCCTAGAACATCACTCCGAGATATACTCAACCTTAAACCTTTCAGCTATCTAAAACTTCCAGGAATGCTTTCATATATCATTATTAATTTATTACATCTTTCTTTACCCTCGTCCAGATTTGAGGCATCCATTTCACTTTACTTTCATTCTGGCGGAAATAATGATGCCTCTTCATACATGCCAGATTTCATAGTCTTACTTTAATGGTACAGAATTTAAACAACGAACACTTTTGCCGTGAGATAGGATTTGAATAAGGAGGGAGGATTTTCCAAGTCTATTCGCTTCCTCCTACCTTTGGTCATACGAAGGATAAAACTGACTAGGTTACATCTCTAAACTGATCACGAGCAAAATAGCAAATTAGGCCCAAATTTGGCGACTGTGAGAAATAAAACTTACCGGTTTCCAGACATCGCTTGTAGGATTCCAGAATACCTTCAATTCCCTTACAGTAAGGATCCTTCTCACTGCCATTTAAGTAGAATTCGTGACTCACTTTGTTGTCGGGGGGAATCCTCGCCCCAAAACCTAGTGCGGGGAACTCGTGATCTGAAGTAAATAAGTTTTGCAATAGCATTTAATAAAATTTCCTAATGTTTACCTGACCAAGTGGAAAAAAGGTGGAGGGGGAGGAAAAAAATAAGCTTTTTCAGTTACGCATCGTAGAAATGACCGAATACGTTGAATTGGGAGCAGAATCTCGTGAGAATGAGAAAACGACGGTGTGGTTGCGAATTTTGGTGCAACTAGATTGAAATTTCAGATGGTTTGTGGATGGCACACGTTTATTTTAAGCAACCACTCAAAGAATGCAACCCCCTCCCCCATCCAGACCTAGCTGGAGCATGAAGGGGTCCCCTAATTTAAAGACCCTTGTGGGAATGGCCGTAGCCTTCCTGGTGATAACTCCAGTAGCTGTTGCCTGTAGAAGTTGCCGCCGAGTTTGAAGGTTTATTGGAGGAGACTTGTCTTGTCGAAAGAGCCTTCCTTTCCTCTGACCTTCGGGAGCGTGGGTCCCTCATCATTTTGAGGGCTCAGAATTCCCAAAGCGCCCTATCCAGCCACAGAGAGGGGAAGAGGAAACCGAAGCTTTCTTGTTCATGCCCTCATTTCGGGATGCAGACTTAGGCCACGAGGATGGTCTCACGACCACCTTACAGGGGTTTACCCCTAGTAACTAACAACTGGGCGGAAGGATGGGAGGGGGGGGAGCTGGTTTTGGCTGATGCGTGGCGCGAGCCTTTGTTGCCGCCAGCTTTACCAGGGTATCACCCGGGGATAGGTAGAACCAGCAGAAGAGTTTCGAATTAGAGCGGTGACTACTGTGCTGGTAGGACTGGAGGAGGGCGGGGGAAGCAGGAGCAGAGAGTTCTTTCTTCAAATGAGGTGTATGAAAGGCCAGGTGGCACATGGCGCAACATAACAAATTCCTTGACCTCTCGATAAAGATATTCGGTTCGCAATCTGAACGGCCAGGATGCTTAGATCCAAGTCACATTTGCTTCCAGGAAGGAGTGTGTCTCGCGGCAATTCACACACTTTAGCCCAATAGAAATTTATCATGTAAAGCCTCAGAGCAGTTTGCGCAGTCTACATGTTCGATTGGTATCGCTGAAGCGATGACAGTGCTAGCAAATCATCGATTTCCATACGTATTCTTTGATGCGATAGTGATACCAACCACCTCGCACCGACTCGGGAAGCACATCAGGATGAAATGTAACGAAGACTAAGGATGGGTCTCGAGGCCCCTCCCTCTTTCCTCAGCACACGTTATACCATGACCGCTCCTTGATCGGCAGGTTCTTCGGCGATGTCTTCTAGCGAATAATTAACAAATTCCCTCGCATACACTACTCCCTTCGCGAAGTTCATAGTATAATGATGTGTCACATGTACAGAGGATAACCGCCGAGTACTCAAAGAGCACACACCAAGGCTGACTGGGCCATGTCCGCCGCATTCAACAGAGGAGTAGAGTCCGATAAACGATCTATCCGAATGCGGCTCCGTAAGTGGTAAAGGTCAAACTCAATTGGGGGTTGTGAAATGTCAGCCCTCCACCACTGTCGAATTCCTTGCCCACCCTAACACAAAGGTTAGCGAGGTTTCTCGAATAAGGATTCAGTCGGGGTTATTTTGCGATCTTAAAAATTTGTCATGGGTGCATTAATATCTGGTGTTCGCGCCTGAGCAGCGGCACATACCGACCTACAGTCGGTCATAGCTCCCAAATGGCCAACCAGAGGGACAAGGCGACAAGGTTGGATCACTTACTATGTCGGACTAATAGTGGACACGATGGCCAAGATCGCAAGATCTGTCGTGTGAGACCCAGAGACTTTTAGTTGGTCTGACAGCTAACAAGGCAGTAAAGCCGGCCCAAGCAGTTTAGCCTGATGTACCCAAGAAGGGCCGCATGAGAGTGGCGAGTCCATTAGGCTCAGGAAATGGGTTAATGGGCAAAACTAATCATCCTATTAATCACGCTCCAACAGGCGTCCGTTGTTTATAGAGGTTCCAAAGCTTCTCTTCTGACACGGAATGAGATAGCTTGCCAAGTCTTTAAATCTAGATATGAGGAAATCAAGAGGGGATAATCTTAGATAAAAGTGGGTGTAAAGAGGGAAAAGGGGAACGCAACAGCTTCTCCAGGCCGTATCGAAAGAGTTCAAGTCAACCTAGTGAACCAGGACGTGCCGCTCAGCCAGGTTAATAGATGTAGCAGTGAAGACAGTACCCCTATGTGGGGCTGGCCTAGACGGGTATTTGAAAGGGGATACTAAATTCTACCTCCCAATCTTTTCCTCTATTTGTGGTAAGAAGAATACCATCCTCCGGCACCGGGCGTATTTTTTTTTTTTTAAGGGGCTATCTGGCGACTGCCCACTTAGGCATAAGTCGCCGTAAACAAACAGCCTAGTTCTAGGCTACTTTAAAAAATTCGAACAGGAAACAACAATAAAAGGAAATAACAATAACAATAACAAAAACAACAACTAAACCTAGTTTAATGAAAGGGAGAAGGCCGGCCTCCCCCAAATAGTCAAAAAGTCCACCAGTCAATGTGCACGCTCTCGTCCCGAGTACAAAGGACAGGCGGTAGCGACCCCGCCCATCCTGGTACCGGGACAGGTAACGTGCGCGAAGATCAGCCAGACTAGGACATTCGACAAGAATGTGCCGAACAGTCTGGGGGACGACGCAGTCGTCGCAATAGGGAGCAGGCAAGCGCTCCAACAAATAGCTATGCGTCACACGAGTGTGTCCGATTCGAAGACGACAGAAAGCGACCTGAAGCCGTCGCGGAATTGGTGGATAGGTCCATGGAAACAGTCGCGGCGCAATGGTACGCAACTTTAAGTTCCCTTCGCCGTCTCCCATCTTCTTTGCCAAGCAGTCCGAAGAGCTGTCCGTATTCCTGCCATGTAGTCGGTGTAAGGAAGAGCAAAACGATGGTCCGGTCGCAGAATCCTCGCGGACCCTTTGGCGGCTCATTCCCCGCAATCCTACATATCCAGGAACCCAGTAGAAGATAATCTCAACATCTGCCCGGCTCGCCATAACCGTGGGGTCACGGATATCGCGAATCAGGGGATGCGGAGATTCCAATGCCCCGAGAGCACTCAGGGCGCTTTGTGAGTCGCTATAGATCACAATCCGGTCTCCGAACCGGGCACGTCGCGTAATCTCCCGTATCGAGTGGTGTATTGCCACCAGCTCGGCCGTGAAGACAGACGCAGTGCCTGGTAGAACCCCTCTGACTTCAAACAGAGGGGATACGGCGTGGAAGCCGACCCCCTCTTGGGACTTGGAGCCATCCGTATACACTGGCACGGTTCCAGCGTGACACGATATGTGCTCCAAAAAGGTCGAACGCAATACTCCCGGCGCAGGACAAGCTTTGGGGGCAGAGGCGTGGCGATAAATAGCCAAATGTGGTACCCTCCAGGGTGGCGTCCTTTGCAGAACCAGGGGCGCCAATGGCCGAGAGCTATATCTACCTCTCGAAGGAGTTTCCTGGCCCTAAACCCAAAGGGCTTAGGGTATGACTGGCGTCTCTCGGCGGCATAGGCACCATCGAGATCAGCTGCGGAGGCAGTGAGAGCTGTTGGCGACTGATGAAGGCGCCAGGCTCGCGCGTACAGGCGAGTGATTCACTGCACGCGGCGCAGAAGGAGTGGCATCTCCCCAGCATGCTCTCAATGGGGGAAGTGCGGAAGGCACCGGTCGCAAGGCGAAGGACAGTGTGGTGGATCGAATCCAGCTTCCACAATAAACGCTCGGCTGCGGATGCATAAAACTCGCATCCGTAGTCGAGCTTTGAACGAACAAAGGATTGATAAACAAGTAAGGCAGTAGCCCTATCAGCGCCCCAAGCGCTGAACGCCACGGAACGGAGAATGTCCATGGCGCGGGTACAAGAGACCCTAAGGCTGCAAATATGAGCCTCCCAGGTGAGGCGTCGGTTGAATACAAGACCAAGGGAACGGTGCGATTCCACCACATCCAGGCGTACCCCATTAAGAAATAAATCTGGATCGGGGTGAAGCTGTGGATGTCGGCAAAAGTGCACTAACTTAGTCTTAGCCAAAGAAAACCGAAACCTGTGCGCTTTGGCATAGCGAGAGACGCGGTTCAATGCCTGTTGAAATCGACGCTCCAGAGTTGGCATCTGGACCGCGCCAAAAGAGATCGAAAGGTCGTCCACTTAGAGCGTAGCGAGAACATCTTCCAGCAGCACCGAAGCGATGCCGTTGATGCTCAGGGCAAAGAGTGTGACACTGAGGACACTTCCCTGCCGGACACCCTCTTCCTGCTCCTTTGGGCCGGAGAGGGCTCCCCCCACCCGTAAGCGGAATCGACGATCTCGCAAAAATTCAGATACAAACATTGGGAGGCGTCCCCTCGCCCCTATCGTTTGGAGAGTCTCCATGATACCGCATCGCCATGCGGTATCATAGGCCTTCTCCAGATCGAAAAACCGTGGCGTAGTGCTGTCTACGAAGGAAAGCCTCACAGACGGCATTTTCCAGTCGGAGCAGAGCATCCGACGTGGAGTAGAACTTGCGGAAGACGCACTCTGCAGAAGACAGATGGCCTCCGCTGTCCAGGAAAAAAGGCTAATCTAACATTTACCAATTTCTCCATCAACCTGCACACGCAAGAGGTTAGAGAAATTTGGCGGAAACCGGTCGGAGTAGAGTGATCTCTCCCCGTTTTGCGAAAGGCGAGCACAGTAGCGATTCGCCAGTAGTCTGGGAGAAGACCTTCCACCCAGATCCTGTTGAACAAATCTAACAGAAAGGCCATGCCTCGCTCACCCAGGTGTCGAAGCATGGCGTACGGGACATCGTCCGGACCATGGGTGATGTCCGCGCACGAAGCAAGAGCAGAGCGCAACTCACTCACAGTAAACTTGTCGTTGAAGGGTTCTCCGCCTCTGGAGGTAAAGTCCAGTCGGCGGCCTTCCGCATTGAATGCTGCCGGGGCAGCATCCCAGATAGAGAATGCGGAAAAAGCGGTCGCTAAGGATTCTGCCACAGGCGCGGGGTCCGAGATTGCGGTCCCATTCTCCTGGAGAACGGTGAGGGGGGGGGGGGGTCCTGCGAGAACTTGCCCCGAATCCTTTTGACTCGCTTCCACACCTCAGCTAAAGGGGTCTTCCCGTTAAGTGAAGACATGTATGCCCGCCAAGAAGAGCGGCGGGTGTGCTTCGAAATATACCAGAACGTAGCCCTAGCCCGACGAAATTCAGCGACAGTGAAATCGTTCGGGCGGCGCTTATAGCGCATGTAGGCATAACGCTTCTGTTTCAGGGCCGTCTCACACTCGGGCGACCACCATGGGAGTGGTCGGCGTGCAAAACGGCCAGACGTCCTAGGAATAGTAGTCAGGCCTACGGTGATGAGGTTGCCGGAGAAGAACTCAACGGCCTCATCTACCGACCTAAACTCCTCGACTGAGATAGAGAATTCACTCATTTCCTGAAATGCAAGCCACCGCGCCCGCGCCAAGCACCACCGAGGTGGGGTCTCAGGCGGCAGTTGCCCCCAAAATGATATTTGAATGGGAAAGTGATCACTACCATGGAGGTCATTGACCAACCCCCAATCAAAATCAGGCTGTGCATCCGAAGAGCACAAACATAGGTCAAGGCAAGAAAATGAAGCGGTTCTCGGACAGTGATGCGTAAACTCATCCACGTTTAGGACACCCATCTCAAGCTCTTCGATCAGCTCGGCAAGGACTTGTCCCCTGGGATTTATGGAGTAATCTCCCCAGAG
The DNA here is from genome assembly GCA_963969495.1 of Ceratothoa steindachneri. Lineage (NCBI taxonomy): Eukaryota > Metazoa > Arthropoda > Malacostraca > Isopoda > Cymothoidae > Ceratothoa > Ceratothoa steindachneri. Next base: position 3,713,424 of record OZ018339.1, read on the forward strand.
AGGATGCCTGCCGTTCACATCTCCAAGCAAGAGATAGGGCCTCGGCAACCGTGCCACGACGCGGCGGAAGTTCCCCGGGTCGAAGTCAGCTGACGGTGGAAAGTACGCAGAAATGATAGTATACCTCCTATCCAGGTGCAGCTGCACAGCCACTGCCTGAAAGGGAGTATCTAAAGAGAAAGGAAGAACGGAGACATCATGCCGGGTGTAAACCGCGCATCCCCCAGCCCGGTCATCCCACAGTGGTGGGGTCGCAAGACCCTTATACCCCGGGAGAGCGGGCAGGGGGCACGCGCCTAGCATGGTCTCCTGCAAAAAGATAGCAAACGGGGAACGGGACGAGACGCGCCTCCGCAACTCCTCCCAGTTGGCCCGGGGTCCACGGCAATTCCATTGAAGGAATATGCCCTCCAGGCCTAGCTCGGAGGAGACGCGGGAGCCTTCCTCCAACTGAAGACCCTCACGGGAATAGCCGTACGCTTCCCGGGGGCAGAACCCCGGGCGCTGTTGGCCGGACAAAGCGCTGTCGCCTTCGAGGACTTATTGGGGGAGGTTGGGCTCGCCATGAGAGTCTTTTCCTCCCTCCGCCTCGAAACCTTAGGTGGGCGTTGCTGCTTCGGAGGCGGGGGGCCCTCTTTTCGAGGAGCCACCGTCTCCGAGCCACTCGCTCCACCTCGCGGCATGGGCGAAGTAGCCGAAGCTCCTTTGTTGCTGTACTCCTTTAGGGGGACAGCTTTCGGAAGCCCGGAAGATGGCCTAGCGACCATCTTCAGGGGTGTTGCCTCCTGTGAGTCTAACGACTCGGTGGAGGCGCGTGGCCGTTTCGTCTTACGGGAAACGGTCCCGCTGGGGGAAGAGGGGGGAACCCTGGTTTTAGCCGGGGCTGGGTGTGAACCCATTTTGCCGCCAGCTTTACCAGGGAAGTGCGTGGGTTGGGTAGAGCCCACAGAAGGGCTCCGAATGGGCGCGGAAACAACCGTGCTCGTTGGCCTGGATGAGCCAGGAGCAGAGGGTGCCTTTCTATCTATTGAGGCATATGACGTCCCAGGCAGAGCCAGGCGCGCCAGGACCAAGTCCTTAGCCTCGCGGAATGAGAGTCGATCCTGGGCCTGAACGGCCACGATTTCTTTCTCAAGGATATATGCACCACATTGCTTCGAAGAAGCGGGGTGCGGCTCTCCGCAATTGACACACTTGGCCACACACGATTTGGACTTATCGTGTGCTACCTTGGAGCAATTTACACAGACTTCGGGTGACCCCGACTTTGCACGTCTACAAGAACGATTCGTATGGCCGAAGCGGTGACAGTATTAGCGCCGCCGCGGCAGTGGCACGAATGCCTTCACGCAGCAGCTATACGAACCGGCACGCACCGACTCAGGGAGCTTGTCACAGTCTAACATGACGAAGAGTGTAGGGGTGGATCTCGACACCCCTCCCTGTTTTCTCATAACACATTCGACCTTGACCGCCCCATGGTCGGCCAGCTCTAGGGTGATGTCCTCAATGGAGTAGTCAAAGAGTTCCCTCGCATAAACTACTCCTTTCACAAAGTTCATGGTAGAGTTCGGCGTCACACTCACCGGGGTGCCATAAAGTGTACGAAGAGCACTTATCTTCGCCGCCTCGGCGGGATTCGCCGCATTCGCCAGAAGGCTCCCGTCCGAGAAACGGGTCACCTTGTGCTCTCTACCAATTGCACTAGCTAATCCTCTCCTCTGATGGTCTATGTTGCCCTTGGCCAACATGGTGCCATCAGTGGAGCGAATAACGAGGAAGCGTTTGAAGCCAGCGGGCTCGAAAACGCCAGGTAATTTCTGAATAAGGGGCCCTGATGTCATCGAGGCTCCGCCCTTTGCCCTTTTAGTTTTAGGCAGTGGCTCCGCAACCGGAGGGGCAGAGGGGCCGGATGTGCCGATCTTGGCTTGGTCGCTTGCCAAAGTGGCAGCAGACCCATCCGTTCCCGTAGCCCCCTTGGCTGGAGAGGAGCCGCGAGTCTTCCTAGTCTTTTTTTTCTTTTTTGGAGAGGAGGGCGGGAAATGAACCCGCTTCTCACCTCCGCCGGAAGGAGCCCCCAGGCCAGATGGACCGGCCTCAGCCAGGTAATTCTCCGAAATGGAGAAGGTCCTGGTAGTTGTAGGGGCACCGGTCAGAGAAGATCCCTCCCCTACTTGCACTGCTTCAGAAACCCTGGCCGTTTGACGAGGACCTTGCATATGGGCGGAGTTCGGTGCTTGGAACCGAGCCCGGATTTCCCTCCATGGAAGGCCCTACCGTCTGAGGCTGGGTTTCCTCAAGGACCATGTCTATCTCTGCGGGGGCCCCTAGTTGGCCATCCCCCCCCCAAGACATCGCATGTCCCGTTGGCAGTATCGTCACTAGTCATGTGTGGGGAGGCACAGGCCTTGACCCCGGCAAGGTTCAATATTCTTGCCTTAGGGCAAACCCCTAAGGGGGTTTGCCCTAACGAGCCGCTTCGATGTGGAGCGGCTGGCTAAGGGCTGCCTGCTAACTTTCTTGGCAGTCCCCTTGGAAAGAATAGAGGGGACTGCCGCTGGAAAAAGAGGTGCCCGAAAGCACCTCCAGAGAAGGGAGTGAGGGGGAGTCCCCTACACCCGTAAGCGAAGGAGAGGGGTAAGACTCCTCTTCGGTTAGAGAGATATGGACGGTCCCCTGAGCAAGCACATTTTTTCGGTGGTGCTGCCCGACGGCAGCTCCGTTGGTGACACAGGGAGAATTAAGGGGAGATTTTTCTGTTTCTCATCATTGGGCATGGTGACCCTCTATATTTCACGGGATGCAATCGCTCATCACCTCTTGCAGTTGCCCGCTCTGCAAGAGGTGCTTACAGGCCTGGCAGAGCCAGGCGCCGCCATTTCGGACCACCCCTCCCGCCTGGTGGCCTGGCAGTCCATCGGCATGGCGGCTCCACCTTAGACGCGGCGTAAAAAGATAGATTGTGAAGAGGAGAGGAAAAGAGATGTGAGGAAGGTATGAGTTGGGATAAAGCAGGTTGTTAAAAACCCCCATCCCGAACCGGAGCTCAGGGGTTAGGGAACGTTGTCCCCTCCCCCCTCAGCCCCGATCCGGGACGGTTGGCTTGAGAAGAAGGTCAGCATCTACACTGTGAAATTAGAGGCTGACCAGAGAAAGTTGTGGGAGAAGTTGTATGAAAAGCAAGGAAACAAGCGTTTTGAAGGAAGGAGAAGAGGCTAAGCTGGGGTCGGACGGGGTGCTGAGTCCCGTCAGCACGGCGGCCACGATGGCAAATCACCGCGCCCCTTACGGGGGCACCGGGCGTAAAAGGTCTTAAGAAGAGGCGGCAATGAGCGCAGCAATTACCGCCCCTGTCCAACCCCTCTAGTTAATCCGTGTCAATGTGTGAACCGTGTAACAGTATGGAAAGTGAGGAGTACACATAATGAGGGAAAATGGGGAGGGGTAGTAATTGTGTTTAAAATAGGTAGATTAGGGATACTTCAAAGTGGTGGCGGTAGTTTGTTAACATTCCTTTATCCAGGCAGATCCCGATTGGAAAATAAAATGCATAAAGGTCACCATGACAATCGCTGGTGAGCCCGAGGGCACCAGGGGCAAGTACTCTTTGGGGAGACGCGCCAGGAAGTATTATGTTTTGATCGTGGAACCTTCGTTGCCCCGGGGCAGATGGACTGTTCCGCGTCAGAGGTATGTGGATATAGATACCTATCGGCAGGATTTCTTGGAACAGAGAGAGTGTACGTGTTGTTGTGCCAAGACGGAAGAGGAAAGAAAGCAGTTTTGCAATTGACTGTGTGTAATGAGAGAAGTATAAGATCTACCCACCCCAGTGCACAGCGCGTCCACCAATTGGCAACCAGATCTCTTTACGCGCGCTGACGTTTGTGTCCACTGTTGCCGGGATCGAACCCGGTATCGCGACGTTAGCAAACCAACGTCGTATTCACTCGGCTAGTAACAGCTCTAATTCAAAGTAAATGAAGCGTTTGTATGAGATGGAGTGAATACAGTACGATCAGGTGTGAATCGTTGTAACATGGATGAGTGTGACTGCTCACTGAGGGGTGGAAAGGTGGAATCGTTGGATATGAATGCATGGGCTCATTATATGGGATGAATACTATTGTAGGGAAGGAGAAAGTAAGAAAGTAAGAAAATGAACAAGTGGAGAGAGCTATCTGGTATTTAAAAGGGTACATAGAGAGGGGAACGACTGGTAAAGGGGATTAGAGTACCAGTGAGATGTACATCGGAATGCGAATTACTAACTTACTAGTTAAAAGCAGTACCTACCAAAACCAAAATGGTTCATTGCCAAATTATATTTACCAACCTTTACGATAATCCTGAATAATTTCGCCGATCGATTTAATTGCAGTCGTATAAGGATTCTCAGCGGCATCTTTCAAATAGTGAAGTGAGGTGGATTCTTTAGGATTTCCGTTCGAGGCTGTGAAGTCAATTGCCACGGTGAAGTGTAGCTGAATGCCTTCACGCAAGTAATCCAAGAATGACTTATCTACGGTAATACTATCAATCTGAGCGTGTAACAGACCCGAGTTTTGATAGCCTTTTTTCGAAGTCTTTTTGGGGTTAATGAGAGGAATCGGCTTGGCATCCTTCAGTTGATTCAGGTTGGTATAACACTCTCCTATGAGGTCATGTTTTTCATTTTTATCCCAATCGAAACATTCGATCCTGAAATTGGCTCCATAGTCTCCTCTACACAAAGTCCTGACTGGAACAGAAAGAGGCTGCCATTTAGGATTCAGTGTATCCTTCTGGAAGCCAGTGTTGAAAACTGGGGAGTATGTATCATTCTTGTTATGCCTAGACAGAACCAAGAAAGGATCACTTTTCCCGAAAGTGTCTTTCTTATCGACCTTTTCCGCGGAAAAACTAATCGTCACGATTTCTTTGCATCTAGAGACTTCTTGGCCCAAAATTGAAAGGGATCCGGCTTTCTTCGGCAAAGTTTTCACTACTTCTGTGCCTTGGAATGTCATGATTTCAGCTAATGTACATTCCGTCTCCCCAATTAAATCTTGCCCTTTGAAAGTTGTCGATTTTGTGTCCCAGTCATAAACTCTGAACAGAAGAATCTGAAAAGGAAATTTGCAAGGATGATCATTCCATCGTATTCAAGTATGTACTTTTGGGGCCGAATACTCTTTTTGATGCACCCCATCAGTTCCAGACGCCACAATTAGTACGCTCTACACATTACTTTTGTCAGTTGGGGGAATTTTTACTTCTGTTAAATTTTCAGTATTCTTTCAAATGATCTCTTATGGCCCTAATGGTACATATTGCATTGACTGCCTACTTAGAGAAATGAAGCTGTAGGGCACGAATATGATGAATTGAAAGATAATAGTTTGCTTATTGGGAATGTCTACGGAAGATGGGCGGCTTAATGCCAATTATGTATTGAAATAACACTCCTAAATTGGGGGAAAATGAGAAAGTTACATTTTACTCATTACTTTACAAAGTTTTGTGAAAGATAAAAAGTTTGTGAGTTGAAAAAAATGGAATTCAGCTCTGAGATACTAATGTACATAGTGGTCCGAAAGTTTTGTCACCTGCGAATATTGTTTTAATTCTCTATATGAGATTGCAAACCCGAGCTCCTACAGTTTGGAAGAGGAGCTGATTGCAAGTGTATGGGCAGATGATCGTGTGCATTCTGGCAAGAGCATCGAGGATGTGCGACATGACTTCACTTCAGAGAAAGTACATGTGTTTTGAAATTATTATATTGTTCCTCTGTTGTTCTTATTACATTTCGGAGGGGGAAGGGGTGACAAGATTTTCGGACCATCCTGTAGAATTATGAATTCTAAAGAATGCACAAAATATTCTTGAGAAGTGTCTGCAGCTTGACTTATTCTAATTAGCAGGCTTTGAAAATGAACCAAAGCCTACCAAATCATTACAGCATCCTTGCATACCTGTTTTTCTTCAAATTTATATTCCAATTCAAATTTTTTCATCCATTCAGGGTTTGGATTGTTCTTGAGTTGTTCGGTTCGGTCAACTTCTATTTCTGCTCCATCTTTCGGATCTTTGGTGAAGAGGACACAAACTGCATCACTTTTGCTAAATGTATCCTTGCTTTTCAAATTCCTACAAGGTAGAAAGTAAACGGAAAAATGTTAAGACCAAACTACTGCAATTATTATGTTGCGCCAACTGTCTTTGGCTCGTGGACGAGCATTAATATGATATCCCACCGGACCGGATAATGAAACCAACAAAGATGAGTATGACAATCGCTGGTGAGCACGGTCTTCGTGTGGGTAGGGGGGGGGGGGCGGTGAAGGATCGGGATGTACTTTTGACACCAAACAACCAACACAATCAGGTAGGAACCTACGTGACCTCAGAGAAGGGGTCAGGGGTATTTGAATACAAATACCCATCAAGAAGATTCCTTTGAACAGAGGAGTGGGTGTTGTGCTGTGAAGACAAGATGAAAGGTAGCGGTGTTACGAGTAACTGTGTGTGTGTATGACCTGTGTAAGATCTGCCTACCCCGGTGAGGGTAAGAATAGCGCGTCCACCAATCGGTGGTGGCCAGACCTCTACGGGCGCTAACGTTTAGGTCCGATCTCGATAGGAGTGAACTCGACACCTCGACGTTAGAAGGCCAACACCATATCGAGTAGGCTATCGAGATGGATGTGTAAGAAGCCATCATTCTAAAAGAATATTTCAACAAGCAACTAGTCACGAGTAAATCACTTTAATTAAAAAAAGCAACAGACCAGAAAACAAGAGGTTTTGCTTGAAAACCTCATTAATACTACTTACTTTCCAGATACACTCAGCTCAACGGATGTTGAGAGCAGGAGATTGGAAATGCCTGAGGACATGTTGGCCAAATAAGAACTTGATTCTTCCTACTGACTCCAAGTTTATATCCGATTACCTAAAATAAAAATAAAATAATATAAAAAACGCACTATCCCTAAAGCAGATATATTAGTATACTAATTTTTGAAACAATGAGACCATCTTCTGTCATATGTTGATTTGGAAGCAGCATGACATCAGGAAAGCCTTGACAAAAATATATCTCAATAGGAACCTGCAATTTAAAAAAATGCAAACCATGGACAATAAAATATAACATACAACAGAATGAATGTATTAAGGTAAATAAATGTTGAGTAACTGAAAAAGTATTGTAGGAATACATGAAACAAAGTTGAATTATCAATTGTAATTATCATTGTAATCACAGCAACATTGAACATGAGCATTCCTGTCAAACAAATATAGTAAAATATATACTAATTTTTTTTCAGGACCCGATCAATCTAAAAATGAAACTAGTGTTTAAGCTTAAACAATATGTATATGAGTGCCATATATTTCACTATAGTCGGCTCATTTTCAAATTCATTTCAATATTTTACCTATCTAGCCAGTGGCGTAGGTAAGGGGAGGGGGCGAGGGGGCACAAAGTTGAAAGTTACTTATCATTATTCTATTCAGAATTCATATTTGTTTATAATTTCAGGAAATATGTATCAAATTAAGATTATTTCTCTGATACTGACTCATAATTCATCTCTCCTTCTACAGGTTATGGCTATCATGGGTACCCATAATTCTCGATCACTGATCTGTTAATGTGAACTGTTCTTACTGTAATACAATTATTAAACTAATGAATTATTAATATTATATAAAAATAGAGATAGCGATTATTTTTCTATGTTATTCTAATGTTTGTATCATTTGTTTTTTGATAAAGCTCAGAATAAAACCCGGGTTTGGGTTTTGTTTTGTTTTTAAAAATTACACTTTTTTTAAAGAAATAAATGTTACTTATCATTATTTGATTCAAAATTCATATTTATGTTAAAATTTCAACAAATATGTATGTGAGGAAATCGATACTCCTCCCCCCTCACAAGTGAGCCACTGGTCGCTAACCACAGCATCCTGGCAGTGCAGACGCTGAGTCCAAACTCTTAACCACCTCACTCTCGCCCCTCGTCCTGATGAAAAGCTGAGTGGTTAAAACATCAAGATTTCCCCTAAGAGCGGGTATTCAATTTCACCTCAGAGGCGAAATTAGAGGAGCGTCACCCTAAAGCCAGAAGGTCCCTACAGGCCAGCTGTGCGACGCCCTGAGAAAAACCGTTGGAGGAGGAACCTTCATGCGGCCTGTCCTCAAATCATCCCCCCCCCTCCTGCCCTTACCCCAGTGGGGTGGTGAAGTATAAAAGCAAATCTCTTTGGAAAAAACGTGGTATATTACGTTAGTCAGCAAGGCGACGAAGTCGCCGGCGAGAGACCGAGCTACCAACAAAGGGACTAAGAAGAAGCTCATCCGGAGCTAGTTCCTGGTGATCACACCGAACTTTAAGTTAACTTGATTTAAGAAGCGAGTTCAACTTACTCTCGTCAGAGAAACCTATATCCTGGTGCATCCCAAAGCACAGAGATAGTCCTCGCCCTTGAGGACGACTCCCGGGTGAACTCCTTCCAGCACTCCCCTGAGTCAAAGGATTCCAGTATTGGCTCATCGCTAGCCATTGCGAACTATTCCCCAGAGTAATTCTAAGAGAAGAAAGATACATTCTTTGACTGCCCGGTGGTGAGATCATTTCCTACCGAAGGCGTGAGTCTCTCCAGCTGCCAGACGCGTCAAAGGCCTCCGTGGCTTTAAAGCCATTTCGCCCGGACAAAGACATATGGACAAGCGGCACGCGTCATCCAGACAACAACATTCCTGATGTGACGTAACGAGTGAATTCAAGGTCAGACTCAAACCCGATTCTAGTAGGAAGTTATACAGGTATTTAAACCCCGGTATCCGTTTCTGTAAAGTCCGTTTGCATTTTCTATATTAAAGTGAGCTGTGGGTCAACCATCACTATAATTTCAAGTATGTCATTTTAGAAAGCCTCCCTTAAATTTATTGAAGTCATTTCTGTGCATTTAAGGTGTCAAATTTCGTTGGTTCATGTTTGTTTTGTTTTAATTAAAGTTTTAGTTTTTCTAAACAAATTTTTATTCAATCCTCGAAACGTTTAAGCAAGGCACTAGGAACTCTCAAAGATTAAAGACGAAATAATGAAATAATAAATAATTAAACATAATTAATTCGAGATAAAACATAATCCAGCAGTTTTGACGTACGTAAACAATCCATACGTTTGAACTCCAGCCATCACTCGGTCCTTCCTATACCACGACAATGTATCAAATTAAGATTATTTCTCTGATACTGACTCATAATTCATTTCTCCTACAGGTTATGGCTATCATGGATACCCACATTTCTCGATCAGTGATATGTTACTGATCTTTTCTTACAATAATATAATTACTAAACTAATTAATTATTAATATTATATAAAAATAGCGATAACGATTCTTTTTCTATGTTATTCTAATGCTTGTAGCTTTTGTTTAAAAAAAAACAGATTTGAAAAAACTCTGGTTTTATTGGGCTTTCTCAAAATTTTTGGTTTTTGCCAACCCTGCCATGTGCATCCTTAAAAATAAGGACAGAAATATTGCAGTAGTTGCTTTCATGTCATTTATTATATCAAACATCCGTATGTTGGGGGTTCCCACTTGAGATAAGGCCCCCGGCCCCCAAACTGTATCATGATTTCAAATGACTATCCCAATCATTCCGGTATACTTGCTACAAGAGTTTTGCAATGCCTCCATTTATGTTGATTATCTCAATATCTTAATGAATTCTACAAAATTGTATGGCTGTAGGTTGCTTGTTTGCAATTATTTTTCAAAGAAACAAATATTTTTTTATTGAGTTGAGATTACGACTATTCCTAAACCAATCAAGAACCCTACCTATTTTTCATCCATTTAATCATTACATTTGATCAATATCACAAGGCCCCATCTAGCATTAATACTGTACATTCAAAGGGAAATGTTGCATTTATCGAAAATCGCCATAAACTTCGTCCACATAGATTTCAGCTCAGAAAATGTAGCTAGGAAAAATAAGCTAGGACTCGGATCCGGCCATACTCTACACAATTACCCATTCATGTACAACTATGTGTATTAACAGCAGCCTTTCTGCTGTAACTTGCCCTATTCATTATATTGTTTTACGATCTGTCATCATACATTATTACATTTATAATTCCAAAACTGGTGCAGAAAATTTAGAGAAGAACTCCTTACTCCAATCTTCTTTGATATCTTGCGTTTCCTGGGGAAGGAAAGATGTTTTGCCTATTTTGTTGGATTCAATTATAGTTCCTATGCCACCTCAGAAATACTAACACTCTCAATAACAGTGATAAGTGAAAATGGCTTCCATACTTATTAAGCCTTCGATCACAAGAGGTAGATAAGAGTCTTTACACAAGGGTGCAGGATGATTCCTTATCAAAACATCTCTTATCAATAGGAAGAAATCTCTCAATTGGGCATGTTGGTTTCCATTCCTGAGCTCAGTACAGAACATGCATACATCTTTACTCTTTTGTGAAATCTGTTAAGGTATTTGAAAAATTAAACAAAAACTATTCGATCTCTACAAGAACGTCTTTAAAATGTTTTTAAAAAAATAGTGGTTAGAATATAAAAGTGTCGTAAGTACACAACACATGCCAAATTATATAGCGTAATAGGGACAAGTCTTGAATATGAATACAATGAGTGATGAGAGTGCCTCTCTACCGAGTCAAACCTAACCTAACAGCCTTTTTACAAAGATTTTTAACGCCCATCTAGCGACTGCCTACAAGGGTATAAGTCGGCGTAAGTAATTTGAAGCTTAATACGAGGGTATATTAAAATAAAAATAATTCCAAACCCCAACACTAAAAACAAACAGAAAACCACCAACAAAACCCAAGGCAAAAAAATAAAAAGCAAAAGCAAAAATGAAGCACGTTCCGGCGTCGCGGGAAGGCCAGCATTCTCCAGAAAGTCAGATACCTAGTCCACAAGTTTGTGCCGGAACCCATCAGGTAACGTCCGCGAAGATTACCCAGACTGGGACATTCGACAAGAATTTTCCGAACAATCTTCGAAGGACAACGCAGTCGTCGCAGTAAGATGCAGGAGAGCACCCCACCAAATGTCTGTGCGTCCCGTGCGTGTGCCCAATTCCCAGACGACAGAAAGCGACCTGAAGTCCTCACAGGAGTGAGGGGTGGGGGGCACATGATCAGTCGCGGCGCAATGGCACGCAACTTTAATTTCCCTTCAGCCGTCTACCATATATCTTGCCAGGCAGCCCGGAGGGATACCATGATTCCTGCCATGTAGTCTGTGTGAGAATGATGAAGAGAAACGCTGGTCTGGTCACTCAGTTATCGAGAACCCTTTGGCACCTTCATTCCCCGCAATTCCTACATGTCCAGGAACAAGGCAGACAATCTCGACATCCACCCTGCTCGTTGTAACTGTGGCGTCACGGATACTGTGAAACAGGATAGGTGGAGATTCCAATGCCCAAAGAGGACTCAGGGTGCTTTGTGAGTAAATAAAAAATAATCAGGTCTCCAAACCAGGCACGACGCGTTATCTCAGTACCGAGGCGCATTGCAACCAGCTTGGCAGTAATGAGAAAGGCAACGCCTGGTAGCGCCCAACAGACTTCAAAGAGAGAGGGTACAGCGTGGAAGCCGACCCATCCCTGGGACTTAAAGCCATCCATATACAGTCACGGATCCAATGTGAGACGAAATGCGCTCTGTTTGGCAGCAGAGGCGTGGCGATAAATAGTCAAAGGGTACCCTCCAGGTTGGGGTCCTGGGTAGAACAAGAGGCGCCATCCGACCAAGAGCTACACCGAACTCTCGAAGTAGTTTCCTAGCCCTAAACCTCTCGGTGGCATAGAAACTGTAGAGATCGGGTGCGGTTGCAGTGAGAGACGTTGGCCACTAAGGGAAGCGGCAGGCTAGTGCGCACAGGCACATAATACACTGTGTACGGCGCAGAGTGAGTGTCATCTCCACAGCATCAACAGGTAGGCTCTCAATGGAAGACGTGCGGACAAGACTTATCTCCAGGTGGTCTTGAGTCTACGTTCCGCAATACATGTTCGGCTGCAGATGCATAAAACTCACCATACACGATAGGAACATCGTATGTGGCCTGTGGCCTTGGAGCGACTTATACATACTTCGAGTAAACCCGACTTTGCACGTCTACACGAGCGATTCGTGTTGCCGAATCCCACCTATGCAGCAGTGGCATGAATGCCTTCACGGGGTAGCGATAGTAACTAGCACGCAACGACTCAAGGAGTCTGTTTTCTCATCACACGTTCGACCTTGACCGCCCCGTGGTATGCCAGCTCTAAGGTGATGTCTTCCATGGAGTAGCCACGAGCTCCCTCGCATAAACCACTCCTTGCGCGAAGCTCATGGTAGATGAGGCGTCATACTCCACGGAGAGCCATTAAGTGTACGAAGGGCACTAATCATGGCCGCCTCAAGAATCCCGTCCGAGAAACGTGTCACCTTCAGCTCTCTGCCAATCATGCTAGCTAATGCTCTCATCTGATGGATCATGTTGCCTTTGGCCAACATGCTTCCATCAGCTGAACGAATAGTCAAAAAGAGTTTGAATCCAGCGGCCTCAAAAGCTCCTGGGCACATGCGACATTGGTCTTTGTTTGGGCCACCCAGCCCGAGGGCGCCTCGTGGCAGGACGTGCTAATCTTGACCTGGTCGGTTGCCGAAGCGGCAGCGAACCCGTCATTCCCCGGAACCCCGCGGAGGGAAAGGAACTCTTATTCCTCTTTGTCTTGTTCTTTTTCTTTTGGAGAGAGTCCGGCTAGGAGTAAATCCTCTTTGAAAAGACTTTGATTGGAACTAAACATAGATAACCCTGGTTGAAATAAATATTTTGTTAGCCTAGTGAATAAGGGGTTGAGCTTCCACATTTTGGTACCAGGTTCAATCTCAGTGAAAAAAAAAAATTCATTTATGTAGAGAGCTGGCCACCTATTAGGGCGTGCTAACTCTGACATGTTGGTGGAACACAACTCCATCCACACACAGCCAATTACACCACCCTCTTCCCTCTTTGCACAACAACTCTTCGATCCTGAAAGCTCCTGTAGGGGTTACCATATCCACACATCTAGATGCAGAGCAGGTCGCTGACCCAATGGTCATGCTAATTAATGGCAAAGTATAGTACTAATGCTATTCCTACACATTCTCACTTACAACGAGGACTGGCCATGGTATCATAAGGTTCTGCCGTGATCGTCATTCTTATCTTTATTTCACTTTTACGTATAGATAGAGGTGGGGGGTGCTTTCTAGTTAGTCATCCCACTGTGTCCAACAACTTGCTTTGGGAATCTGAACACCACAACTACTGTATTGAAATTCATCCTCAAGAGGCAGATTGGCTCAACATAAAGTTGCATTCCCATAAGACAATGCAACCCTAAGCGTCATGCCAAGAGAAACTGCCCCCCTCAGATTTTATGTATCTGGACTTTTTAAGCTATTTTTTTCTTTTATTACTATTAATTTAATAATGTACTTGTGACTTTATTATGTGACATTATTCATTTTATTCTCTGAATGGATTAGCATTTAATCTGTGAATTTAAGCCTCTTAATTTTTTAATTGTGGCCCCGCAGAATTTTGGCTCGCATGACGCCTCTGAATACTTCAAGAGTAGTACTGAAGCAAACTTGACAAATGAAAAAGGGGGATAAAATTCTTAAAGATCAAAGTATTTTGGTGTCGGAAAAAAGTATTTATACCCAGAATTTTTGATAACATTGAAGATAACGATGGGAGGAGGGTAACCAGTAAAGTAACTTATGTTAATTGTTAATTCATGGAATTAAATCAGTTATATCCACTTGAAGACCAAATAAGGTTTCACTAGACTACCCACTCCGCAAGAGAGGGGTATGGTGTAGTAGGGGCAATACCCATTATACAACTCAGACCTGGATTAACGGCATGCCCTCCCAACTCCAATGCCCAAAGAGAAATTGGTGCCAACTCTCGGGGCTTATTTGCCCCTTATTTATGAAGACGCGGGAAATGCTGGACAACCCAGGGGGGCATGATAGGGAGGGAGAGATGGGGAGAGGGAAAGGGCAGCGGGAGAGGATACGGGGTATTAGGTGTCCGAAAGGCGTGAGAGAGCGCGATTTTTTTATGTGATCTGCTGGAAGCTACCAAGAGCATAGGGGCTGAAATAACACCTTTACTTATATTATAGCCTACAAATACGCTTCTTTTAAACAAGAAAAACCATGACCTCCCTTAACTAAAAAGCATGCTAAAGTGCCGCTCTCAGGGAGACCCGAGCATCCACCCAAACTCAATTCAAAGTCGGGAATGTACAAACCTATCTTGAGTACAAGTGATAAGCGGTAAGAACAATGCAGGGAAAAACCAGCTGAGTCCCCGACACGAGGGCTACATCGAGCTCTCGAAGGAATTGTTTTGCCTTAAACCTAAAAGTCATAGGGTATGATTGGTATCGCCTGGTGAAATAGGCACCGTCAAGGTCGCCAGCAGATGAAATGAGAGCCGTTGGCAACTGAGGGAGAAGCTGGGCCCGCGCGTAGAATTAAATGATGCACTGGTACCCCGGAAAAAGAGTAGTATCTCCTCAGCATCAACAAGGAGGCTCTCTATAGGCGCTGTGCGGAAGGCACCGTCTCTACACTGAGATCGGCGCGGTGGAGTGAGTCTAGCTTTCACAATTCACGCTAGTGCGAATGCGTAAAACTCTTAACCGAATTCTACTTTATAACGAAGAAAGCAGTGCTATAAAAGTAGATTTAGACATATCAGCACCCAAAAGGGTGAGGGTCACGGGGCGAAGAATGAACATGGCTCGGGTACAAGAACCAATAAAGCTGCACTTATGTGGTTCCAAAGTAAGGAGTCTGTCAAACACAAGAGCAAGAAAATCCGTCATGGGAGAGGTGACCGAACGTGCACCCCATTTGGGAACAAATCCTGGTCGGGGTGCAGCTGAACATGGTCACATAGGTGCACTACCTTAGTCTTGGTCAAATAAAAATTAAACTCACGCGCTTCGACAGAACTAGAGATTCTGTTTAGAGCCCGTTGGAGTAGACTCCCCTTTCAGGAATTTGGGCCGTACCGTGAGAGATTGAAAGGTCATCAACGTAGAACGTGGCGAAGATAGCTTCCGGTGGCACCGAGGTTATACCGTTTAGGCTCAAAACAAAAAGAGCGACACTGAGAACACCACTGCCTCATTGGACAAGATAGAGCTCCCATAACCCTTATGCAGAATCTATAATCTCAAAGAACCTCAGCACGAAAATTAGGAAGCGTCCTTTCAAGCTGATGGTGTGAAGGGATTCCATGATAGTGTCGTCATGCGGTATCGTAGATCTTCACCAAATCAAAGAACATCGCGAAGAAGTGATGTCCGCCAATGAAGGCCTCAGCCTTTTTCAGCCGGAGTGGAACTTGAGATAGCCTCACTGGGCAGGGTAGAGAACATTTGAAGACCAAAAAGTAAGCTAATTTAACAAAAAAAATTTCAAGCAACTTTCACACGCCGGAAGTGACAAGAAAATGGGCGGAAACCAGTGAGGACGAATTCCAATAAGGGTTAAGGGAAGAAACTTTCTTACTCTTAGACATAGGAGTGGGAAACCCCTCTCCGTTAGAAGAAACTTTGAGGAGCCCCAGAGAAAGCATAAGAAGGGGAAGGGGGGTAGCGCCTTGATAGAGATTGAGTTGCCCGATGGCAACTGTAGAAGTGAACCCTTTTACCAAGTGAGTGGTGAGAGGAGCACCTTCACCAGTCAATGGAGTGTTGTCGTGGTCCCCACTCACCTCAAAAGCAAAATTGAGCAAGGTTTTGCGATTTGGGATAAAATTTTGCTGTTTACCAAGGAAAAGAATCACGACGCTTATGAGCATATAAAAACTAGTAAAGACGGTGTGATATATCCTTCATACAGCTACTCCAGTTTCGGATTTTCGGACCTTCAACTCTTGGCACGCATTAAAGGTTGATGTCTACGCCTGCGCGGCAACGACATAAATCGGAAGCTGTTCAACGGACGGTCGATCCTCAAGGCCCGGAGCTCCCAACTGAGAAGCCAGAAAGGCAGGTGCGACAGTGTTTTACTTACCGTGGTACTAGTCGTCGATAAGACTAACAAAATTTGAAGATGTCATTTGATGAACTCAGAGACCGGACCCAAAACTTTGTTGCCTGGGAGCCAAGTTAGTAAAGCCCAGCCCCATAGGTCATATGAACCCGAGAACGGCCGCAGGGGTGTGATCATTGGGGCAAAGCTAATCTTATTATTCGCGAGCCAACGTCCAGTTCCCCTCAAGCCTGTTCACTAGCTACCTGGGGTGCCCCAGGGAGTTGTTTATTAGGTTCCAAATCCTATCTTCTGACGCGGCATGAGGTAGCTGGTTGGATCCTTAAACCTAGATAGGAGAAATAAGGAAGGTATAATCTTAGAAAAAGGAGTACATAGAGGATTAGGGTGAACGCACCAGCTTCCCCAGGCCCAGTTAGAAAGTTCAAGTCAGCCCAGTGGGGCAGGGGAGGTGCACAGCTGTGGGCACTGTGGCATACAGGCCATGCCAGGTACTTAACTGTGGTCACTCAGGCCGGGAGGACGTAACTCTCCAAGTATGAAGTATACAAGTCTACGGAGAGTACTTCCTCTGTGGGGATTAAGAGCGCATTTGGTCTTACGTCTCAGATACTCAGCAAATCAGTATCAAGGTGAGTGTGTTGCAAGGAATTTTCGTTTCAAGGCAAATCCTTTGGATTATACAGGTATATATTCTTAATAATATATATGTTATACATATACCGTTGTCATCACCGATACACTGCCCGGGACAAAAACAAACGTGATCTCGCTCTGAAGCGTATCGTTCCTTGGAATGGGAACTAAATAGCCAAGAACAGAGCTCACAGGGTTAGCAACATATAGTAATAGGCATATTTAAAGTAACGCCTAATTTAGCAAACCTTACAGTAGGATACTATGATAGTTTTATTTATCTCACGAGTTTTTGACTATTATAAAAGGGAATGAAAAACTTTGGCTAAAAGGGTAATTGAATAAAATGGCCTTTATCTAGGTCAAGGCCCAGCGCCTCCTAGTTCAATATTCTAAATGAGTAGTCTTTTGTTTGAACATAGGTTTTATAACCTAGGCGAAGACCAACACCAACTGTTTTCTACGAGGTAGCAGGGGGGCAGGGTACTTGAGGTATAAAACCCTTCAGAGTTCAATAAGGCAGGAATGATGAAAAACAAGGTCTGCTGACCAAAGGTCGCGTGCTCTCACTTATTGTGATTTATGACCTTCAAAACTTTCAATAATTCCAGGACTATCCTTGCAGGGACCTTGGCAATTATATCATCCGGAAGAAAATTTAAAACAACATAAGGGTTTCAAATATCGGAAGAATCTGCGGAATAGTTACAAAGTTATTGCCAAATAACTGCCCGGCTAACCTTGGGGACTTTGGCATTATATCATTCAAAAGAGAATGTAAAACAACATGGGGGTTTCAAATTTTGTTAGAATCGGCCGAATAGTTACAATGTTATATAAAAACCAAAATAAAAGCAAAACTGGGACCTACCGACATAATTAGATGTAGAGTCGGCCCCGAATAGACTAGCACGTGACTAACAACTCTGTCTCCACTGAGAAACGATCGAGCGCTTTCCAATCAGAAGCTTGGGAGTTGCCAAGGAAACGAAATGAATGTAACCTTATATTTTAATAAAATTCTTGTGTATTCCTATCTTCCTCAATTGCCCAGAAGACGGGCTTACTTCGAAAATGCTTGAAAACTTTGGGTCGTGAATCCGCAGTAATAAAATCTTTTTATGCTTTCAGCTTGCCTCATTTTGAGTACTGTGCTCCCTCTTTGGATGTCTGCGGCCAACTCTCATTTGACATTGTTGGATAGAGCTTTGAATTCTACTAAGTTCATCTCTACTGAGCTTTCCCTTGATTTGTACCATCGGTGGCAAGTTGGTGCACTTAGTGTTTTATTTAAAGTTTTTAATAACAATCGGCATCCGTTACAGTGTCTTGCTGGACCTTTCAATTCTGTCCGTGTGACAAAGTATACTCTTAGTCTTAATGATTTTGTTATGAATCTTGCACTGTGCAATTTTCTCGGTGTTTTGTTCCTTCATTGGTTAAAATTTAGAATCAATTACCCAATGATATTGTCTCTTCTAACATTTCTACATTTAAGTCTCGATTAAATGTTTATTTTTTACAGTAAATCCTCAATTCATAATTTGGGTTTACTAAGGGCCTGTTTCCTTTTGTGGCCTCTGCTTTTCTCTGTAACCCTGGTATTTTGAGCGAATTCAATTATCTTGTATGTATCTGCACCCTGGGAAAGGCTTTGATAGCTTGATGATAATAATAATAAAAAGCATTAGAAGTGTTGAAGGAACGCTTGCTATAGAGGAATCCTCCTTTGAGTAATATTATTCCCCCACCTACTAAGACTATATTTCGGGATAGAAAACGAGCCTTTACTCCCTCCCCCCTTCCAACCTCTCCCTCGTTTGACTCACCGCCAGGTCCAGTGAAATTCTCACCAAAGCTTCCTCCCGGTCGTCTTGTGTATTAAAAGTCTATTTTTGTCATGGTGTTTGTCATATTCCTTGGTTCAGTAGCTGCCGCTATCTATTAAATTGCACTCTTAGAAACAATAACAGTTGTCGCCTTGCTTAGGCTACCTTAGTGCCTGTGTGCGCATATTCCCGTACACTTGGCCATACCTCGACATAAAAATATCTGGTGTCTTCCCGAAAGATATTTGGCGTCAGGTTTTGGGGTCTTTTCCACCTGATTTTTGAAGCACTAAGTTCAATTGATAGCAGCTGCATTACCAAGAATATTCGAACAATAATAGTTTAGGACAATTTTTCTTTTATTAACGGGTACCAACCAATTTTGTAAGCCCATTCTTGTGTGGTGTGTCCACTGTTTTTCTAGTTCCTTTAAAGAGGATATTAGCTAAGCGGTAATACTGACCGTCTTGTTTTCGTGTCGTGAGACAGATTAACCCGTTAGTTAGTTATATATTTTTGTTTTTTGGTGTGAGTTTGCCCGATCTTTGCTAGGAATTTTAATAATTTCTTTTTGTAGATTTTATATTTATATTTGTTTGGGTAAAGCTTCAATAGCTCTGGCAGTTTTTTTGTTGTGCAAAGCTGGAAGTAGCATATCCGGGATGTCTTCATTCGATCGCTTTCATAAACAAGGGCAGATCCTAGGATTATCTGGGAAAGATTTAATCGCTTAAGTCCAGGAAAAGGAACGTATCGAACGTGCAGATCGAAAAGCACAGAGAGAAGAAGAAACAAGAAGCTCAAAGGCAGACAGAAGAAAGACTAATACGGATGAAAAGGGAAACAGAACAAAGGAAGATACTGATGGAGAGAAAAATAGAAGAAAGAAGAATATAGACGAAAAGAATAGTAGACGAAACAAGAATACAGTGGAAAATAGAAGCAGAAGAAAGAAGAATACCGAAGAGAAGTAAAACAAAGAAAAGAATAATACAGTTAGAAAGAGAAGCAGAAGAAATAAGAATGAAGATAGAAATAGAAGCCGAAGAAAGAAGAATAAAGATAGGAAGAGAAGTAGAATACGGATAGAAAGAGAATTAGCACAAGCAGCTAAGAGAACCTCGCCTCTGACCCCTCTATCTCCTCGGGATCCCCCAGAATACGAAGAGCTAAATTCTCATGCCTACGCGACCGCGCAAAAAGAAAGTCCGTCTCTCAGTCCCCTGTGCGAAAAGGAAAGGAAGAAGGAGACAAACGGTGCGAGGCGATCGGAAGATCGAATACACCGTGAAGGACGCATTAGTATACTGCTTTTGTTGGGCCGGAGAACCCCCTACCAACGCGTTGTGTGTGTCAAGAACGAAGATCGAACCTGTTCTAAAGATGGCTGAAGATAGCCTAATGGCCGGACACTTCGGTCATATCAAAACAACGCCGCAGGTTTTTAAATATTTCTTTCGACCAGAAGCGGCCAAAGGAATTATAGACTTCAAGTCCTTTGACCTTTGCCAGAAGGTCACCTCCAAAGACGTATAGCCCCGCCCCCCCCCCCCTTCAAAAGATCCCGAGAGCGCCCGAGCCCTCCGCCCGGGTGCCAATCGGCCTAATATGCCCAATTCGTCCCCAGTCTAGTAAGGGAAATATCTACCCCGTTGAACCCGGGTGTCTGGCCCTTACGGTCCGCGTAGAAGCAGATAAGTATATCCTACCGTCTCTTCCTTCCCCCAAGCGGAGCCTCAATCCGACTTAAAGGTAAACCCGATCTCGCCCCTATTGAGAGGGCTCAATTCCTTGCCTTAGTGGAAGGCTTTCCCGTGTCATTAAATCGTCGCTTTGGGCCGAATTTCGCTACCATAGCCGCGCCCCTTAACGACATGCATAAAAGAACGGCCCCCGTTCCTGACAATTGGACCTCCTCTGCGGAAGATCGCTTCCACCAGTTAAAGGACAAGTTAATCTCTGCCCCTAGCTCGAAATTACCGAGTCCCAATAAAACATTCGGTGTTCGTACCGAGGACTCCCAACATGACCTAGCTTGTGCTCTCGTCCAATATGATGGCGATGGAGTGGGATATCCTGTAGGATATGTTAGCAAGAAATTGTCCCATAGCAAAAAGGCATATTTCACCAAAGAGCTTGAAGCGTTAGCCATAGGGTGATATATTCGTAAATATAGGATGTATGTTAAAGGCACCGAGAACTGCCTAGCCGATAGCTTGGGTAGGAATCCTATAGAGGAACCCCTTCCAACAACATGAGTGTACAGTAAAACTTCGCGTTGATTCATTTTTTTTTGTAAATAATACTATTTTCCTTTTTTTTGCCTTGTTGAGGTTGTATGTACGTTTATATAGGTTAAGTTATCTGTAGTTACACCTATGTAAATCCAGTGTAGTGTTATGTTTGTGTTTTTTTGTTGGTAAACATTAAATTTGTGACTTTATAAGTTCACCTCTTAATGAATTTATTGTAGACATTTTTTTCGCTCCCAAGTGTCCTTCGCTGTAAAAAAATGTCTTTGGAAGGGAGGAATCCCCCTTTGAGTAATATTATTCCCCCACCTACTAAGACTATATTTCAGGATAGAAAACGAGCCGTTACCCCCCCCCCCCCCTTCCGACCTCTCCCTCGTTTGACCCGACGCCAGGTCCCCTGAAATTCTCACCAAAGTTTTCTCCCGGTCGTCTCCCCCCCCCCCTCGGGTAGGGAGACTGCTTTGTAGACTCAGCGTGACCCACGTTTATGGCGGCCCCGCCGCTGTCGCCCATCTGGCTAATGATCACAGCCGTTGACACTTCTTCGCAAAAAGGCGCTCAGTTTCATCGAGCCCGATAACAAAGGTTAAGATGGGCTCAATCTCTCTCTCTCTGTTTTGAATAGTTCCGGGTATATATGCCCCCGCTCCAGGCTGTCGGGTAGATTTGGTTAGACGAGACTTTCCCGAAAGGGGTGCAATTCAACGAGCTCTCTCCCAAAAAGTGTGAGTGACGGTCGCAAGCCACTGAAGAGCTGTACATCCCCCCCCTTCCGTGTCTTCGGGTTGAGGAGAACAGTCTCGTGGGGCAACGTCAGTCTTTCTCATTCGCCTTCGGATCAAGGCGAATGAGGAATTCAACCACATTCTCCTAAGACAATTTAATTCAGAACAGTTTCGGTGTATCTCACACCCTTTTTCAACTGACACCGGATAGAAAATATAAGAAGTGCGCTTACAAACATACACAGGGTCAGGTCGTGAAAGATCCATCTTTTCCCCCCAATCCCCTACTTTGGCTAATCAGGGGGGGGGGGGGGGGTAGGCCTAAACATATTGAAGGGCTGACATTTTACTATTTTGTTTATTTACTTTCGTATTACAGGATTAAAAGAAAATTGACCCTCAGATAGATTTAAATTAGGAACCGACGATATCAAGCTCGATTTTTCTCTTAACATAGTTAGCCGATTTAAATACCATTTTACTCCCATTGAAATCGATCGAATGATTCAAGTCTCTAACATGGGAAAATATTCCACTGCTTTCGCTGCCCACTCTAATATCTCTTTTGTGTTCATACAATCTCTTGTCTAGATTTCTCCCCGTTTCCTCTATATAAACTTTATGGCAATCGTTGCATGGTATTGCATATACTCCTATGTTATGATGTTCTTTGGGTTTCTCTGACAATGTGTTTCGAGTAAATAATGAGTTTTATAGACAAATATTTGGCCTTAGCATGGGAAATAGTTTATCTCCGATATTGGCATGTCTTTTCATGGAATATTTTGAGACTGAACTCCTTCCCACAATTTCTCCGCCTAACTTTATATGGTTAAGGTACATTGACGATGTATTTTCTGTATGGCCTAATGGCCATGATTTTGATACCTTTTTTAATAATTTGAATAATTTGCAGGGCTCCATCAAATTTAAATATGAATGGGAATATGATAATAGATTACACCTTTTAGATGTCGTCATTAATAAAGATCACCATGAATTAAAACTTGACGTTTATAGGAAACCAACCCACTCGAATGCCTATATACATTATTTTTCGTTTCACGATAATACTGTTAAAAAATCGGTAATTTCTAACGTTTTCCTTAGAGCATTCAAAATATGTCATCCTTCCTATTTAGAT
>OZ018339.1:3738615-3761115 GCA_963969495.1 Ceratothoa steindachneri
TAAACATCTTTACCTTTCCAAGAATAATTTCAAAACAAGTTTTGCTTTAATTTTACTTTTTGTATCGATGGAATGGTAGTTTACCACTCCTACCTACGTGCCTTTCGAATTCGTCATCAGTTAATGTAGGCTTTTATCTAGGGCCTCTTAATGTAAAACCTGTTTACCCCCGAAGTTGCCTACGCGCTTTCCATGCCACGGCCTAGTGCATCTCGTTCGCTTAATATTGAATTTCAACGGGTTTCTTCGTTGGGCATATTATGGCAACGTGGCTTCGTGAGACTAAATAAAGATTCGTGCTATACTATATGTCAGAAAGGGCAGTGGGTATAACATACCCAACAATTCTTTCTGACTTCGAAATTACAAAAAAACAGCAGTGGAAAATCAAATGTGCCACACGAATTGAACGCTGCCATCTTTAAACATTAAAAATACAATTCTAATCACGGTTATGTCAAATCGGATTATATAAATGCCCGAAGATTAATAATGGCAGGAGTTATTTAAAAATATGATGGTATACATTCATTTGGATGCTTTCAAAGACTAGAAAAAATGAGATTAGAACGAATCTAATCACACTATTTAAGTTTAGGAAATAGAAAAAGTAGCAAGAATGAAGAGCTAAAGAAAACTCCACTTACTAAAAAAAAAGAAAGAAATTATCTTTCATTGCAAAATGCCAACAGCATCATTTTTAAACCGAGTTATCGTAACACCTGTAGAACTTCCCATTACCAAAAGGCTTAAAGTGGTTTAAATCTTTTATTTTTAGACACAAATAATAAACCCATCTAGACTATCAGAGTAAATTATCAACATGTACCGATTTCCCACAAAGTGTAATCGGTGCGCATCAACGCCAACTACACTAACTCCTTTATGCCATTACCAATCATTATTTTACCCACAACAAATCCACTCCAAAACGATGGAGTCCGTGCTTTAGCATCCCTTCCAGTTAAGGTTGACCATTCAACAGAAGTCCGCCCCCCTCACAAACTCCTTTCATGCACATCATACAAAATATCATCTAATTGCTCTCTTGACGAGCCCTTCTGTCCTCACAAACTTTCACATAACCCACCTTTTTATGCCGACTTCAAACCCTTCGCAAACTATGACACGCATGTTCTCTTCACAAATCTATTTTCATCCATTCTTTCAAGCCCATACTAAGCTAGAACATTCATTTACACCATAAAAATCTTCTGACCCATTGGTAATTGCTAAAATAAACAAAATATGGCACATACCGGGCGGCTGTTTAGGAAGCGTGACAGGGGAAGGAGAAATTTCAGTTGAACCGCCTCACACTGTTCTGAAACGCAAGCTGGAGGATGTTTGGCAAGTGACGAGTAACCCTGCGAGGGATTTCTTCGCTATTTTGGTCATGAGAGTCATTTGAAAGTTACGCCTCCTTCCGTCTGGGAATGGCTGCTCGCCTACGTCATCCCCGCTTTCAGATACAGAGTCACTACGGCAACTCAAGGCCATTTCCACAGAAATATTATTGGATTAAGTAAGCCGAGCTTATTACCATGTTTAAAAAGTCTTTTCATAGACTCGCAAGTCACTCAACTTCGTGCTCCTAACAATTTTTTTTTTTTTAATGCGTCACCTTATAGTAAACCAACAATAACAAAATTAGGAACCCATTTCTTTAACACCACTTCTCAACAGTTCAAGTTATTAGGATTTGAATCTTCGCTCTTTAGACATTAGTAAGTTACGAGTGAAACTAGATTTTCAAGTGGTGAGAGGAAGGACACGACTCTAAAAACTCTCGCTTCAAATAATCAAAGCGAGAAATAAAACTTCATTTATGAGTTTTCTATCTTCAATCGTCCTCAGATGAACATGTGGCTCTTCCGCAAAGGGATGCAAGCACGTACTTAAGAGGTTGTGCCTTTTTTTGTCTAAACTAGGAGGTGGGGGTAAATGCCCCTCTCAATTTTACATGACTAACCTTAAATTACGCCATCTCCAACCTTTTTTAAGAGTAGTCGGCTACAAGCTTGCGGAGTGGAATCCCTAGTACAAATGAGCGAACGTACGATACATTTAGTATGGTTAGTCACCGAGTGGGAGAGCTCGATTTGAGGAGTCTTTCCCGCTTCCCTGACCCTAGTGGGCGAAGGACATTATATAAATATAATTTAGATTGTCAAAATTTTTACTTCGAATTCCCCGTTCTAATGGAATGAAAGACTTTGGTCAGTTAGACGCGTTTGGATTCTGTTCTCACATAGTTTGTATAATAAACGGTCTAAAAGAATTTAGAAGTCTCACACTCATTAGACTTAACACAGACTGCTTTTATTTACCACAGCTAAGATAGTTGGTGGATGTATACATGTGTGTACAATATCAAAAACATTGATGGATTTCATCAAATTTGGGGTTTTGGGGCTGGATCCATATTCGGGCCACTTATTCACTTTCTTTAACATTGCATGTTCTGATATTTGGCAATTTCTAATTTCTGAATGTCTATTTCCCAATCTTAAATGTTCCCTCTCAATACTACTAAAAACTACCACTCATTTTGTTAATTATTTTATTTTGCTCTGACAAACTTTCGTATCCTTCACAGTTATAAGTTTGCTAAGTTAATCAGTCAGCGACAACACTTCAGTCTGGCTTCCTTAGCTACACAACTTTAGGATAAAATTACTACCGTTTGCTTCATATGCAATTAAAGAAACTTTATATTAATTAATTATTAGACAAATAATTATTACGATTCGTGACTAAATGCATAAGAGAACCTGCTCCTAGGTTGCTACATTTTCTTTTTAAACAGCAAAGTGCCGGAAGATGCGGTTCAAAACCTCCCTCCACTGGAGACTACCACTCCTAAAT
The DNA here is from genome assembly GCA_963969495.1 of Ceratothoa steindachneri. Classification (NCBI taxonomy): domain Eukaryota; kingdom Metazoa; phylum Arthropoda; class Malacostraca; order Isopoda; family Cymothoidae; genus Ceratothoa; species Ceratothoa steindachneri. The sequence continues at coordinate 3,741,484 of OZ018339.1, forward strand.
TGACCTTAAAGACTTCCTGCATCTTTCCAGGATTATTTACTCCTCCTTATATTCTGCATTATTGAGATAGTCTTAAATAGAGACTCTCAAATCCATCTAGTTATAGGCCTCGTAAACTATTTACTCCTGATTTTTACAAAATTCGAATTAATGAGAAAAAACAAAATAAACTTTCCACATGAATTTTTCTTTCGAGTCAAAAGTCGTTCTCCGACTTTACTTCTTTTATAAAAAGATAACTTAGAGGGTTCGAGGGGTATGGAACTAGTGGCCTACCTTCGTCAAGAAAAAGGACCCACAACGACTCGGTAGGGTCAGAAAAAAAAACTAACGCAGAGCAAATTGAATCTCGGCAGAAAGGAAGTTGTCCATTTAAGTGTCATAATTAATTCAATTTTCAGGAGAAAAAGCACGGAGGGAGGATTAAAGATCAGATGCCCTCCCTTGCATATCAACTCCGATTGATTTTAAGTGCCCCTCTGATGGCAACACCGAGGTGATACCATTAATACTCGAGGCAAAGTGTGCGACACTGAAGACACTTCCCTGTGGGACACCCTCTTCCTTGCTACATTGGGCCAGAGAAGGCTCCCTCCCCCCAACCTGTACCCAGAATTGACGATTTAACAGAAATTAATAGATAAAATTGAGTGGCGTTCTGTAGCCAGCATTGTGTGGAGGATCTCCATGATACTGTATCGCCATGTTGTATCATAGGGACACTGCAGATACCAAAATATCGTGGCGGGGTAGTCTACGAAGAAAGGCCTCGCAAATAGCATTTCCCAGTCAGAGCAGAGCATCCGACGTGGTGTAACTTAAGAAAGCCACACTGTGCGGAATGCAGATGGCATCTACTGTCGATGAAAAAGGTTAGTCAAACATTTACCAATTTTCCCATCAACTTGCACACGCAAGTTGCTGGATGCGTACACCCTCCACACGTATGTCTGCGAGGGTCTGTCGCAATAGTGGAATTACACAGAACTTTGGGGCAATAGTAGATATCTTCCATCTTTTTTCGAAAGAGTTGATGTTTTCGATTTCTACCGCCGTACTCTGTGCCATATAATTCATATTCCGATAAAATGTCGTACAGATAATCGTAATATCGTCCGCAAATTGGACGTATAACGAGCCTTCTGTCAGAGGTTGGGGAAGGTCGATGGTGTATATGTTGTAAAGCAAGGGATTTATACACCCGCCTTGTGGCACCCCTCCCTCGAACTCGGGACCATTGAATCCTTTAATGTTCACAAATGCTTTTCTCTCCATTACGTAGTCGCATAAAATCCTTTCAAGAATGGGGTCGAGGCCCAGGTGTAAGTTCTTGTATTACAGGTCTCTCCTCCATACTTTGTCAAGGGCCTTTTTGATTTCGCGGAGTATCAGATTTGCATGGCGTCTTTCTGCTTTTACTTTTGCTAACTTCGCGGAATCACGGCTAGCGCCGTGTCCGTTCCTCGCTTCATTCGGTAGCCATGTTGTTGGTTATTGTGCAGATTAGCGAGGCAGCCTCATTCTCCGCAACCTTTAAATGTACATGTACCCAGCATAAGATCTCGACATCCGGCCAGCTCGCGGATACAGCGAACCAGGGGAGGCGGAGATTCCAATGGACGAGATCGCTCAGAGCGCCTTGTGAGTCTAAAAATCACGATCCGGTTTCCGAATCGGGAACGAGCGGTGTATTGCAACCATCTTGGCCGCGATGATAGTCGCAGCGCCCAGTAGAACACTGCTCACTTAAAACATCTATGGGATATTGTGTGTAAGTTGACACCCTCTTCGGACACGGAGCCCTTCGTGTACACCACCGGATCCAGCGTGACAGTATGCTTGCTGCAAAGGGTCGAAAGTTTGGGAGCAAGGCGTCTCGACAAATGTTTACGGGTGGTACCCTCTAGTGCGGTATCCTGGACAGAACCAGAGGTGCTACCAGCCCGAGAGCTATATCGAGCTCTAAAAAGAGTAGGTTCACCCAGAAGTCGAAAGACTTATATGATTGGCGTTTTTTGGTGGCATAGGCACTGTCGAGATCTACCACGCATGCAATGAGAGCCTTTGGCGACCGAGGAATGTGCCGGGCACGCGCGTATAAGCGCATAATTTTTGTTATGGAGGTTGAGGGGGCCATCTTGCGCTAGATATGGGGCGAGTTGGAGTCAGCTTCCAGAGATGAAGGGGTGGTAAGGATGAACATTTTCCTATACTATTTGACACTGTGAGCCGTCGTCCTATTATCAATTCCATACTCGTCTCTTGGGGTTATTTTTATTTTCAGTCCTGGAGAGCCTCTGTTTCAAAATGGAGCCAAAATCTAATCACCCACCCCGGGAGCCCGATCCCTCGCGGGTTCATATGGCGCCGGTTAAACCGGCTACACCCTCCCCCCATACCCTTTCAGGCCCAGGCAAGGGATGTATGATGAAAGCTAGTCAAAGACTAGCCCGCAAAATTAGCCGCATTTCAAGAGAAGCGGGCAAAAATGGCGCCGTCCTTAATCGTCGCCAAAGAATTTTTTTTTCTCCTCCCGGGAAGGCCCCAGCCTCCCTAGGAAATCCCTGCGCTAGAGTGGGGTGGGGGGATGGACCTTACCTCCTGAGCCGAGACCAGGGGTGAATAGATGAAGGCTGGTCAGCAACTAGCCTACCAAATTAGCCGGCGGAAAAGAAGTATGGAGAGGTTTGTAAAGAAAGTGGTGTATAAAAAGTGCACCAGTGCAAATATATTGGAGGCATAAAGCCCAGCTAGTCATAATCTAGTTTGAGGTTACCGGACATACTGGGGCTGGAAGTGCGTGGCTCTTTTTCAGGCCCTAAATATAATTGCCTCGTTGCGAGAAAGGAGTATGCCTCGTATATATAAAATGTCCGCATGATGATGTCAAGTGATCTGGCTTGTGTACCCTTCCAGCCCCAACATCCGCGCTTTGACCTGCCGTCTTAAATGCCTGCGTCCGGATCTACGATTATATATCTTCCAGACAGTTTAACTCTCCCTAACTTCACCAATTTATTTACAGATCTCTGCCCCCCCCCCTCCTTTTTCTGGGCTACAGTTTTGCTGGAGGACGTTTTTTTTTATCTGGAATTTAAAGCGCAATACCATCGAGGCCGATTCACGCAGAATGTTTGTAAGGAGAGACCTGTAAAGGAAGCTGTGAAGATGGAGGGGCTGTGTGGGGTATGTATACCCGCAGGCCCTCCTGCAGACATGAGCGCCGGGAGTGTTCACAACTGGGGGCCCTGGGGCCGAGTGCATGTACCGTTCCTCCACTTAGGGGCATTATAGCATTGCTATACAGGGCCATCGCGCAAGTGGAAACATCGTTTCCGATTACACTGAAGTTGTCACATCTGGCGTGGTAGTCGGTGGATGGAGTCCCGATCCAGGTTGCCTTCATGGCGGCTGCCATATGCTGTAGAGAGCCGTGGTTCGGATTCCGCGTTAATCAGTAGATCCCCACAAAAATAAAAGGCATCTTAAAAGTGCAGATCGGTGGTCAATCCCATACTAATTTGTTTTTGTACAAACTGTGCTGGGTATGGCTTCGTTGCTATGACGATTTATCAAAACAAATATAATAAATAGCATTTTTAACCTGGAAATTCCTCTATGACTCAATCCCTCCAAAGGAAATGCCAACGTGAGAGAATAAATTATTAAAATTCCATATTGTTTATACCTTTGCATCGTCTTTTTCTTTATCCGCGATTGAACACAGAGGTAAATATAGTAAGTGACGTCATGAACGCAGTTTCCAAGAGGAGCATTCGTGACTCCATTAACGGTTACTAGCCCAAATCGCCAAATTGGGGAGGGAAATTTTGAGGCTATGTGCGCAGACGGGGCTGGGTAAGAAAAGGAAACAGTCGACAAGGGAATTATGACCCATTGGAAAAAGTGAGGGGATAAACAGAACACAAAAAGAGAACAAGGTTGGCATATGACTCGGATTCTAACACTATGATTACCGAGGATAGAAGGTGGGTAATACGACTCTACGAGTATGATTTCTCAGTGGAGGACTACACTCTGATTTAGAATCCAAAACTCGGCAAGATACTGGGAGGCCCCGTGAAGGCAAGTTGGATCAGAAGGAATGATATATAGCATTTAAATGGGTTAGGTTCTCTGAGAGCCCTCACAAACGTGAATGACCCTCAAACGAGCAGTCATAAAAATAAGGTAGTGAGGAGAGTTAGAGGTGGAGTAGCCCCTATACACGCAGCGGAAGAGATTCGCGAAAAAAGAGCAAATAAAAACTTCTGTTAAGCTTATACTAGACTAGAGGAGCGGTTGCCAGGTTTCGCTAGAAGTCTAAAATTGAATGAAATAGGGTATTCCAAAACACCCATTTGAATTTAGAGGGAAGATAACCCATATAGTTCAAACTATTTATTTGTAAGCAAGATTATTGGAATAATCCCTTCATATTATTCTTTAGTATCACGCTGGTTGTCAGAAATACCGAGTGGAGGTTTACCTGTCAGAATTAGAGACAGGGATATTGGGATAAAGGTTCTCCCATAATGGGAAGTTGAAAAGTGGGTTGGCTTCCGGACTGAAGCTCGGTTCAGTTGATAATCCTTCCCCCACCTCCATTTAACGGATGAAAGCGTTTAAGAGAATTGTACTCTTCGTAATTTAATAGAGATAAATCATTATAGATTCTAGACCCCTTTATACATCATAAAAAATATGGAATAACTAGCCTTCTGAAAGGGATTACACCAGAAGTGTCACTTGCTGCGTAGATACTTAAAATGTAGCAACCAATCTAATATGAGTTCGAGTTTACTATCGGGTAAGAAAGCCAAAGTGGAAAAGATGACACTATTTCGCCATGATGACAAGAAAAAAATCTCCCATGACGCCTCAGTTAAAGATAATTTAACTTTTATAATCGAATCTGATGATAACTTAATAAAAGTTTGTCTCGTCAAATTTAATGTAAAGATTAGATAATTTGAAACTATGAGTTCATGTCTCACACCATTGAAATTCCTCAAATCAAACAAATGAAAGAATATTAATACAATTAGTCTATTTTTATTGTTCATTATATCTGTAATTTGCAATCAAGGGGAAAATACTGGATTTTACGTATAATGTAGGTGTGAATTGGTGGAGGATGGATGTAAAAAAAAAAAATCCGAAATAGTGGTAATAATTTAATATAGGAGATAAAAAGCTAGAAATCTAAATGCTTCCAAATGCTGGTTTGACCAGTATATTGGAGGGAGGGGGGGGGGTTATTGTAGTTTTGGAGTTTTGCCTTGGGATATGAATTGAACAGATTTTAATATTGATATTGTAGTCACATGGTAGAACTTTTGGCGAACTTTGAATTGTGATAACTTAATATGTGATGTCAGGACACTAACCTTTGGATGTAGTTTCTGTAGAGATGTTGAGGATGGGATTAAGTCGAATGCCCTTTGATAGCCCCTCGTGGCTCTTGTCATCCATGAATATTGTTTGTTTTTCCTTACATTTGTGATCAAAAGAAATAAATCTAGTGTTCCAGATCTGATCTAGAAAGGTTTTATGCTTTCATTTATAGACCGAGGTACATATATGTGGTTAATCAGACACATCAAACACATGTACTTTCATTTACATTGTCACACATCGAGAAGGTCTAGATGAACATCATTTTTGTGGCACAAAGTGATGCGGCGCCATGGCCTATTAACAGGCGATGACAAGACTTTCGGCCATCTGAAATATAAAATTAAAAGAATATTTACAGTGGCTGACAGACTTTCTGACGACCCTGTATAACTTTATAAAAATATTGCTAAAATTCATCTCCATTTAGCAAATTAGGAATATCACAGTCAAATAAGGCCTGATTAAAAGTTAGACCATCCAGATATTCACACTAATAATTTAATATATTTCTCCTGAACATAGGCCTAAAAATGTTTTTGTCTCATCGCTTGCTATTATATAAAGTATATGAAGAATTACAACTAGAAAACTTTAATTTTTAAAATGTTCAGTGAATGTTACCAGTTGCCTTAACCCACACCTTTCTAAAACAAGGTATGCTGACCAAAAGGTCGCGTGCTCTCTTTTTCTGATTTATGACCTTACGGCCTTCAAAACTTTCACTAATTCCCGGACTAACCTTGGGAGGACCTTGACAATTGTATGATCGAAAGAGAACGTAAAACAACATAAGGGTTTCAAATTTCGTTAGAATCGCCCAATTAGTTACAATGTTATTATAAAAACAAAAAAAAGCAAAACGGGGACCGAGCGACCGATATAGTAGGATGTAAAGTCGCTCGCGACTAAAAATAAAAATAAAGCAGCTTTAAAATTAAATGAGTTGTTATTGAGTATTGCAAGTTTATGAAAAGAGCTTTATTTGACCAGATGTTAGAGGCCTTAAATGGCAGTGCATAATTATGTGATGGAAAAGCATTGGCCATTAGATAGCTGTGAGTGATCAATGGTGTATGTCCCACGCTTGGACTCGATAAGAAAGTTGAACCTTTTGCCATAATTGGAATGCTTTACGACCTAGTCGACTAGTCAGACCAAGGTAGACCAATAGTTTAAGCCGCACTCAATTGCCCTGTTTAGCTGGGTGGGGCTCATGACTCAACTCCGCCCTAGGGACTCACTCAGCCATGTATAAGCGACTCAGGAATCGACTCTCACGTTAAGCACAAACTGTAAATGTGTTCTATGCTCTTACTGGTTAGAAGGCACTAAACGGACAAGTACCACAAATAAAAAAAGATTATCTTTGGAATAAAAAAGAAACAATTATCGGAAAAGATAGGAAGGGTGAGACAAAGAGGAAAAAAAAGGAGAGAAGCAATAAAAATAACACCAGCTAAAGCGGAGTGCTGTCATATTTAAGCCTAACAGCTAGGATCAATTAAAGGCTTTTAAGAACAAATTTTGTGGGGCTTTTGACCAATGTCAAATAATGATGGGTTAAAAAGGGGGAACATATCAACGACCCACATCTCCGAGAAAATTAAAATATTGTACTGTGTAGAAAGATCAACCGTTTTATCTTATTCAATACACATTAATTCGATTCCTAATTAACGCATTTACCCACAGGAGGGTGTTAAGTTTAGCATGGGTAACCATGTTGCAGCTGACATCTGGAGGATTGCGTGTTTCCCTGGCCCCATTGCCTGCACAGGAAGATGGGCGGCAGCCTTCCATGTATTTTCGCTTTCTGTCTTCACTTTTTTTGTAGATCCACTTCTTTGGGAGATCTTTCCTTACAAACTTAATGTGCTACCCACGTCGGTTTTCGCTTTAAATAATAATTTTAAAAATTCAAAGCATCGTTCCCTTGGAACTAAAAGGCCAGTAATGATGTTGAAAAATCCTTACAAATGTTTGGCATTCATGTGGTAGGGAACCCACATACATGAAAGCCAGTTTTACTTCGAGAGAGAAGAGACAAGGAGTGTCAAATTCCACTTGATTCTCCACCGCCTTGAAACGCAGGAATTGGGGGTGGGGTTAGGTAACACAAGGAAGAGGGTGGGGGGAAATATTCTTCCGCCAACGCCAATGAAACCTTTAACCTATCTCGAACTTTACTTGAAAATTTCAATGTTGGAGTTGCCTCAAGTCTTCTGCCTAACAGCTAGGATCAATTAAAGGCTTTGATCATTATTTCTGCAAACTAGTGGTTATTTTTATATTGTGTCTACATATGTAAAGCAAGTTTTATATGAATTTCTCATTTTTATGGCTAATTTTGTTATCTCTGATTTCTCTTCCCATTTTCCCTCATTTATCTGGTTCCAGAGGTGGGCACTAAATACATTTAAAGTATTTAAATATTAAATACATGAGAAAAATCTATTTAGATACTAAATACATTTTGAAAATGTATTAAATGTATTTAGATACATTTTTAAATACATTTTAAATACATGACATATAATGACAATCGATAAGGACCATTGGTATCATAATCCCCAAAATATCCATTAAAATGAAATTCTATATTATAATTACTAATGTAGGATTTGATAAATTGAACTTAGGTACTACAAAAATTAGAAAGTTCCAGAGAATGAAATTTCAGTTAGCTATTTATATCAGCAGTACATTTAAGTAATATCAGTTGCTGAATTTTCGTCAGATAAAGAACTCCGTTTTGAGATAAGGTCAATCCTCCTAACGAGAAGATCCGTTCCACAGGAGCTGACGACGGACGGGTTGTGTATTTAATAAATCACTTTTTTATGTTTGGATATCTCTCTAAACTTTGAAGTCTTTTATTTGAATGCAGAAGGTAATTGAAAAATTCTGAATCTGCGGTTGATCGTGTTTGAGTGGGTTTTGTAAATCCAAAGTAATCGTCACTGTCCGATACACCACTGGATGATTCAGCTTCGGGTCCCTCTGCTAAATTCTCAATCACTTGAATCATAATATTTTTAACAGAGTCTCGGTGGCTTGAACTGTCCCATGAAATACTGATATCTACCAGCGGAGTTTGAAGAATGGATGGCTTGTTGATGCAATAATGGCATCTGTAACGATAGCTTCATTTTCCAAGGTCAAATATGATTGGTAGCGCTTTCTAAAGCCCTTAGTGACTGCACTTACGAGAGGTTGGCAAAGTTTCAGAGAACGTGACTGAAGGCTCTTCAGCTTTTTCTCCACAGTGAGCAAGGTAAGGAGCAATTCTCCATAAAAACAGTTTTGTTCTCTCTGTAGGCAATCAATTGCCACTGCAATAGAAGCCAAAACTGTGACATACTCCCCAAGAAATTCAATTTCGTGACTTCTGAACACTGGAAGTTCAAGGGACGTCATGAGTTGATGTAATTTGTCCTTGTGTTTTAAAAGTAATGACAATGCATCAAACAGAGAGTTACACCTTGTAATGCAAGGCACCTTTAATGAACAGTTGATAACAGTTTTGATAATATCTGCTGATTTTGAACGACCGCTTTTGTTCCCCATCACAGCACGATTGATATTTGCCAAAGAAGATATTTTCACTGACTGATTTGCATCAGTTGTGGTGACGAGACTGAGTGTGTGTGAAGCACAGCGCATATGTTTAGGTAGACTGAAGCTGTACGGGTCAGACGAAATGTCTTCTTCCTGATCTAAGGCACTTCTCATTAAGAAGCTATCCCCCAGCTCGTGCTCACCCTGATCTTCTTCACCTCCCTGGATTCCATCTTCTGAATCTGTGGACACATTTGCAGCAGTGACTGCAAATTCCTTAAACGCTTTAATAAAATTAGAGCCGTTATCAGTGACGGTGCTCGTGATTTTCTGCAGGGGGATATCGTATTCATTGATGATATTCTCCAAATCTTCAGCAATCTTGATGTAGTTATGTTCTCTTTTGAAGCGACAGCCTGCCAATACTCCACTGTGACGGACAGGAGCAGCTTCATCAAGCTGAAAAAAATGTTTTAACAGTCTAATGTTTGTCTCATAAATGTTTCCATAAATTTTACATAGGTCTGCTTTCAGACAAGAGCTGATAACTCCCTAACTGTAAAAACATTTTCAATTTCATATTTCATAGAGAGCAAAATCTTAACATACCCAATAAACTGTAAGGCCCAAAAAACTACGGTGACGAGTTGACCAAATATCTGCAGTAAGGCATAAGTAAGAGGTGCTGTCTAGTTTATTCTTCAGTAGAGCTCTTGTCACTTTCTCTTCTTCTATAAATTTCAGCCTAACGTCTGCCTTGAAGTGACGTCAACTGAAGAATTTAGACCTGCGGTAGTGGAATTTGTTATTATTGTGAGTGAAATTAATTTTCACAGTGAAATGATAATATATGGTATGCATATAAAATTTTATATATAAAATGTAGCTATATGAATATCCTATAGCTATATAGGACTCGTACATTAATTCATTAATATATTATTAGTCCTTCATATTCAGAATTACATAGCAAAATATTGACTTTCAGTATTGTTGGGAATATATACATTATTAAGCTTTACTTCATACATTTTTGACGGGAGGGCATGCTAGTTTTTACATAATGATATACAGTTATTGGTACTATAAAGAAATACATCGTTATAGGAATTCATTTAATAACTATATATAATCGATCAATAATTGTACTAATTATTACTGAAAAAATTTTATTCAATAATATCTTCAAGTAAATGATAGCGCGCTTTAAGAATATATGTATGCGAGTTCTCATGAAATTATTACAATATATTAACCTCTGTTGTTTGTATATGTCTTCCTTTATTTAACTTCGTTATATAGCCTACGTAGTGGCCAATGATCCGAACGCTTTAGTATTCGGTCGTTATAAGAGATTAACCTATACTACTAATACTATAATTGTAAACAACATTTGTAACTCGTCTAATACTGAATATTTTATTCAATTCACGTTAAATTCAATCAGCATATACTATAAATAAAGGTGTTGCAAAAGGAAGCAGGCAGGTTCGTGCATGGTAAACCTATGATACTTAACATTATCGTTAGCTACTAGCAATTCTGCCATTTTTAAAAAAAATAAGAGATAGTGAAACTTATCAATTCAATTAAGTATCATATAATTAGCTTTAATAAATTCTTACCTTCAAATGAATGCGTAGCATTTATCCCTGCAGAGATTTCTCAATTGCACGATGTACATACACACTGCACTTTTTTTTCCATCCGAAGATCTCACTCTAAAAGATTTACCATCTAGTAAAGGATGACTATAACTACATGATTCTTTATCTTCCTCGTCTTTATTATTTTCTAATCTCTCTATTTCACACTCTTGAAGAAACTGAAGTTGCCATGCAGCAGTTGAAATAACGCTGAGCGCTTTCACTATACAACTGAGCACAACTGTGACCATTTGTTAATTGAATTTGAACTGATGCAAGCAATCTTCCCTCAACGGCTCACGCAGTCAACCGTTTGTGTCATAAAGTTGCGACAAGCTAAAACATGCATTACACGTTCTTAACAGCTATATAAACCTATTATCAGTGAAGTATTGACAAAAAGTATTTAAATACATGATTTCAAATGTATCTACAAATACAATTTTAAATACATAAATGTATTTAAATACTGCCTACCTCTGTCTGGTTCCTTGAGAAACGTTTCCACAAATTATTTCACTTGGTACCAGAAAATAGGCTCGTAAATCTGGGAATTATTCAGTATTTCAATAGGATTCTCCTTCCTTCCATAGGGTAAGAGTTCAGATGGTCATTAATGGCCGTAGTAGACTTTATGACATTGGCATGTACGCTGCAAATAGGTGTCAATTTAGATCCTGACCGAAAATTATCTCTTTCCTTAGTGTGATTTATTAAGTGCACTCTCTGTCACCCATAGTAAATCCAGATGTGGGGAAGAGAGATAGCAGAAGGAAAAAAGCGAATAATAAAGATAGTAAAAACATAATACAGGGTAGATTGTTTTAGGTCACCAACCATCGATCGCTGTTCCGGGTCAGGATACTCAGCGGTGAGTATCTACATATGGGCGACGACCTACATATATGAGTCACTTCTTGAAACATTGAAAGCATAGGTTAGATTAGACTAGATTAGTTTTTTCACTAAAGGATTAGCCTTGGTTTTCAAAACAAATACTATAATTTTTTTATTTCACAAAAGACCAATAAGTTAATTAAAATTGAAATTCTGGAGGCCAGAACATTTTCAGTTTCCAAAAATGACATCTTACCTCGGGACGTGCATAAGGCCTTCGATAAGGTCTGATTTAGCGGCTAAAATAATACAAAACTCTCGGTTTACAGATAGAATTTATCTTGGAGAGGATCATCTGTGACTTCATGAAAGAAAGGAGAGCCCGGATCATGATTAAAGGACGCAGATGACTCAAATTCGAACTCGAAGTTCTTCATGGGGACTACCTAGCGCTTTTATAGTTAATTTGTGTAAACCGTGAGTGACTGGGCGCTTTCTGCCTAAATGATTTTAGTGTGCTTTCTAAATGAGCTGTGTTAATGGTTGCCCCATTACCATCGAAGGCATTTTTCGAGTTCCTCCACCTGTTGTGTGGGGTCTCTCCAGATTTGCATTTATTTTGTCAATGCGTTCTTCGAAGTCGATTTCCAAATTTTCATTTTCCTCTTCGCTGATAAATATGTATATTCCTACATTTTTATCTGATGGTGTCTTCAACTTCTTGTTTCTCTTCTCTGATGATTCCTTGATTATCTCTTAATTCTATTTTCGGCTTAAGTGGGAGGCTTCTCATTGATTTAACCCTTCTCCAGAATTCTTTGAGTAAAGCTAAGCTGTCAACTTACATTATTGCCTCACCACATTTACCCCTTTGTTGCTCTATAATTTTGTTCGTAAGTTCGGTTACGCGCTCTTATTCTGGCCATTCTGTTTCTGGATTCCCATTTTGACTTCCCTGTAAACTATTTTCATTTCTTCAGTCTATCGTAGTGAATAATCGTTTTTCACTGAGTTATAGGAATCGCTTCTTCCTCCGCCCTCTTCGAAGGTTTGTTAATCGATCAAGTTCTTCGTCGATTTCTTCTATATTCGCGTCGTCCAGTTCTTTTTCTGCCTTTCCATACGCTTTTCTGATCTCAACTGGGATTTGAATCGGATTCTTGTTGATAATTGTAAGAATTTCTGTACATGGTACTATAATATGTTCTATGTAGTAATTGAATGAATTATTATTCCCAACTAGACAGATGTCTGATTTCATCGCCGCTCATCCTGTTATATGCGTAGGGAAATTAGGACCAAGTCGTTGGACGATAGGTCTATCCAACAGTAGCTCTGAACATCGCCCAGCCCAGTTGGGCAATCTGTAACCTGATTCCCTATACCGAACGTTAATATCATCGAGGAAGATAGCGGGGCTCCTTCCAATGAACACACTTAATAAAGGTGGGGATGGGGAGAAAGTCCCGTCTCAGCGGTTGATAGGCGGTAGAGTTGTTAAGTCTTCAAAATTCATGGCGATTTTCTCTGTGACAAACGATTCCTCTAATCTTTGTATTTCCGTATATGTTATTTTCCTCGTTAGGTATAGCCGCTCCATCCCATCTTTTTTAGATATGGTTTGTGGCTAATACGTCGTAATTCCACGTTTTAATCTTTTCATTTTGCAAGCAGGATTCTCAGCTTTCCGCGACACATTTTGCGGCTCTTTGGTTACCTTTTTAGTCGCGTGGGACTCTATATCTCACTTAGTCGGTAGGTCGGTCGGTCCCCATTTTGTGTTTTTGTTTTGGTAATAACATTGTAACTATTTGGCCAATTCTAACGAAATTTAAAACCTTTATGTTCTTCTACATTTTCTTTCGAATGATATAGCTGCCAAGGTTCTAAGGTTAGACCGGGAATTATTTTGTTATGGTAATAACATAATAACTATTCGTCCAGTTCTAACGAAATTTGAAACTCTTATATTGTTTTGCATTCTCTTTCGAATAAGATAATTGTCAAAGCCTCCTAAGGTTAGCCGGGGAATTATTTGACAATAAAATCATAGGTATTCGTCCGATTCCACGAAATTTTAAACCCTAAGGTTGTTTTACCTTCTCTTTCAAATGATATAATTGACAAAGTACTCCTAAGGTTAGTCCAGGTATTAATGAAGGTTTTGAAGGTCATAAATCAGAATATTTGAGAGCTTGCGACTTCGGTCGGCAGACTTTATTATCTTTACATTTTCTTATCTAGGTTTGGTGATTGTTTGGTCTATATTTGGTTCTTCTTGGTTCTGGTCGTACTTCTTGTCTCTGGTTTTTATAGTTCTGCTTGCCCGTTCAGAATTTCCCGTTTTTGTTCTTGGCTTAGTGACTTTTTTACTTTACTTTCCGGTTTTTAGTCGCGTGCGAGTCTAGTCGCGGGCGACTCTATATCTCACTATGTCGATCGGTTGGTCGGGTTCACGTTTTTCTTTTTTTTGTTTTACTAATAACATTGTAACTATTAGGCCGATTCTAACGAAATTTGGACCTCTTATGTTATTTTATATTCTCTTTAGAATGATATAATTGCCAAAGACCTTCCAAGGTTAGCTGGGGAATTATTAAGCAATAACATCATAACTTTTCGGCCGATTCCAACGAAATTGGAAACCCTTATGTTATTTTACATTTCCTTTCGGATGATATAATTGCCAAAGTCCTTCCATGTTTAGCCGCGGAACTATTTGCCAATGACATCATAACTATTCAGCCGATTCTAACGAAATCTGATACCCTTATGTTGTTTTTACATTCGCTTTCGAATGATAGAATTGCCAAGGTCCTCCCAAGGTTACCCCAGGAATTATATTGTCTCAGTGAGCGTGCATGAACGCCTGCACGCCTTATTCTATTAGCTCCATTTTTTTATTCCGGGGTCTTTCCCTCTAACCTGTTAACCATGTTCCAAATGTTTTTGAGACACATGACTTCATCTAGGCTTTGCATTATTCTGTTCCTCTTATTGTTATTTTATTGTTATCTGTCTATTTAGATCGTTTTGAAGCCGTGTTCTACTGCCGCTTAGTTCCGGTGACGTACCTAATGCATTACCTTATCGGGACGTTCACACTATTAATGTTTAATGCCATTTGTCCAGATTGGGGTAGTTATGGTTTTGTATGTCTGCTTTCCTACCCATATCTCGATTGCCTTCTGCATATTTTTTACCATTTCGCTAAGTTCTTCGTCTAACTCCTCTGTTGCCTCGAGTTGAATCAGTTTGATGCTTTTTAGATCTTTTTAGTACATGGCCCAGTTTGCATTTCTATACTATTTCCTTTTTAAAAAAATGAATTTGGATGGGATTTATCGAGATTATGGTCATTGTGCTATCGTGGTCTGATGGAAATTGTTCGGGAAGTATTACTGTATTCCAATTAAAGGCTCTACATTTTAATGTAGCAGCCATGGAAGAAATAAATGTGAGGAATTCGGATCCGATTCTTTCGATAATACCTCGGGGAGTAAGTGTCTCCATATGCTTGCCAATTCGGTTTGGGCTTCCTCTGTACCCTGATAGATTTGTTCCGGCATTCAGGTCGCCTTTGAAAAGTGGAAGATTGTGCGGGTTGAAATCTCGAATGAAGTTATTGATGACGACAAGGTTACTTCTTAGGAGATGGTATCCTCCCATTATGAGGATTTTTCCTGCAAAAGTCTCTACTTTAATTGCTACATACGATTCATCTAAGTCTTTGATCTCTTCGTGAGTTTTTCCCTCTATATGGCGATTGTTATGCCATCGTACCTTTCCCTTGAGATGTTTTTGGTGTATGTAATGTGTACAGTTATCTTAACTTGTACTTGTAGTGCGTGTCCTTGTTTTCAGATGGTGATTATGTCTGGGTCTACTTATGTGATAGTGTTGAAGTAGTTTGCAACTTTTTTGTTCCAACCGCTGATGTTTATTTCAATTATCTTTATTTGTGTTATCTTTTCTTGTCATTTTTGTGCTGGCATTGGTAGCTTCGTTCCGTATACTATCTTCCCGGCTAGTATAATGGTTAGCCTACTTGCCTGGCAATCGCTGGGTCGGCAGTTCGAATCTCCTTCCGGATTCTTTTTAAGCTGACATTATTTACTAAGGACGGTTACCGCCTTGTCTGGGCATCATAGTGGGGAGTTGAGGCTTGCCCTGGCTGACGTCTGCTTGACAACTAAAACCAGCAAACTTTAATATTAAAGTTGTTTTGTAGCTACTTACCGTGCCCTTTGCAAGTTCTTTTTAAATTATGTTTTATGAGTATTCCGAATCGTGTGGCATCTATACGTAATGTTTTTATTCCTTTATAGTCTTTGGGCACTTATATCTGGAGAAGTCGGTGTTTTGGGCTCATGAAGAACCTGATACGAAGGGTCTTGTCGTCTTATTTAAGCCCTTGCCTATGTTCTTTGGTATTTGTTTGGGGACATGTTGAGTCCTTCGTTGTTCTTGCTTCTTCTGTCGATTTGCTTTCTCTTCCGTCATTCAATATCGTTCATCTTGTTTGTTGAAATTTTTGTCTGTTTTGCAGCAAATAAGCTCGTTTACCTCTCTATTCTTTCGATCTTGTCCATCTCACCTTATTGCGGCTCTGATAAACCCAACTTTAAAGGGGTTGCAGGGCCCTCGATTTGCTGGGCCCCTATGGCCTTTGGTTGCTGTTGATTCGGAGGGAGCCCGAGTTTCTTAATCAACCTTTTTTTTCCAGCATATTGTTCAATGCATCAGAGAAACTTCCACATTCCACATTAAACAATGGGCCACATTGACCAATGTGATCAAGTCCTTGTTCTCTCTTACCATCATCAGTTCAGGTGCTTGTGTTTTTTCCTGTGCGCTTGTTGTTGTATCATGACTGCGTATGTTCTATTTTCTTTTTCGTCCTTTCTCGTATTTGTTTATCCCTTACTTAATCGCTTCTCTTCTTTTGGGGCATTTCATCGCCAGAGACGGGTGATCCCCACCGCAGTTGAGGCACTTATTAGATTCTCCAAAGGTACGGTCGTGTTCCGTGCATTCAGAGACAAGGATCTGGGCCATTTTGCATTCTCTTCAAGCAGGTTTCTAGTTCATAACATTTTTAACAGGTTAGAATAGGAATGTATTCTTCCTGCTCCATCTGTTCAGTGCAATACTTAGGTAGATCCCCGGAATTCCATGCTCAAGTGCCTTTCCTGTCATTGATGAGTCCTTGAAAATGACTTTAATATTATTCCCGTTCTTCCCGAGTTTATTACTTGTTGTACGCTGGCCCACGTCTGTTTCCTTTAAATTTCATGTCTTATATCCTCGTCCTAATTTTTCGTAAAGGATCTCCTTTGAGCCATAATCTCAGGTGGGACGCAAATTTCTAAGTTAATCTTCACTAGTTCCTCTTTCGTGTCATCTGACACTAAATGCTCCACATCTTCATTCAATTAGTCGAATCAAAGCAATTCCGAGGTTTCCATTGACGTTCTTTAATATGGTAGTTCTGTCCGGTCTGGCCCCCGACAAGGATCACCGAGAAGAGGACCCTATTTATTTCGTGAGGTACTACACTCATCTTTGGTAACAAGGTCTTGTTTTTCCTTTTCTGAAAGTGTGTGATTTTTATGTCACCTAATAGAAAATCGGATCTTCTTCCGTGTTTATGAAAGTTATCCCTTCCCGCCGTTCAGTGCCTTTATGAATTACGACTCCGAATGATATGAGACGTTGGTGAATGAAGGAATGAGTGATTGAATGAATATATAAACCTGGATGGACTTATCTAGAGGCGTGAATAATGATGGACTTGATGATGGACGGTGGACGAATCAACTACTGCCATCCGGTGAGCCTCCCCCTCACGGGTTTGGTGGGTTTGGTCATCAGAGGTACGTTCAAAATACATAGATAGTGTTATTAGTCATAATGTGTGTCTTGGCCGGAGCCTCAAGGTAGGGGACAACTCCCTCCCAGGTGGTTGAAACTTTGTCCCATTCTAGGGACAGGTACGGTCCGTTGTCACTCGATCTAAGCTCTGGTAGACTTTGCACCGTTAGTTTGGATCTTCCAGCGTTGTTCTTATCTGGAGATTCTCTCTGCTTCGGCAGCTGTGGCCCTAGACATCATCCTTTCTGAGTTCGTCTCTCGGACCCCGATCTGGATGTTGTCTTCGTACTGCATATTTATGGTTTGTGAATTTAGTGATTCTGGCAGACCCTTCGTCTAGGGAATGGAACTGAGACATCCTCCGTGTGGGACTCCAGAGAAAATATTGAAGGCTTCTTCTGCATGCTTCCCAAAGGCGTCAAGAACTTGCCTGTTAGATAAGTAGCTACAGAAGATTTTTTTTCGCAGTGGGGCGCAAGTCTTAGCTTTGAAAATTTATATTTAAGGCTATCGATCCCAAATTTGTCGAAGGCATTCTTTACATATCTGCCGACGACATCAGCCATACATCTCCTAACAAGCTCTGCTGCCGTATATTGGTACATCCATGCTATAGTGACCGTTTCCATCCGTATTTGTTTGCAAAATCCATATTGTTCTTTATTCAACTGAGAGTTGGTCGTGAGGTTGACTGTAAGTCTGTTATTAAAAACTTTTTTAGAATACCTTTCTAAAGGTTTCCAACAATATAATTGGTCTGTAAGTCATGACTTGGGTTGCAGGCTTACAATCTTCGGAATAAAGATTATCTTTGAAGCCTTTAGACCATCAAGGAAATATCCATTTGAAGAGGTTAAGCAGCTTTCACAAAAATCTTTCTGGTGGCTCATTTAGGTGTCTGATTATGATCTGACAGAGGCCAGGAGCTCTAGACTGGTCGAAAACAAGGCGACACTGAACGTCAACAAAGCAAGAAGGAATGATTGAATCTCCTATAGGAAGCTCCACTGTAGTCTCCAGCAATCCCATTTACGTAAAAACACAAAAATGGCTAAAACACGAGAGAAAATATCAACAGAAATACTACCAGAATTAGGTCAAGAACTTGGGATCTCAGTAGAGAAGAGAGAGAAAGTAGCTAGCAACTCAAGGATTCTCCGCTCGAAGCTCTGCTCAAAGGAGTTGATGCCATGGTTCACATAAGGAACAAAAACCTCAGAATACACAACTATACACTGAACTCAACTTTACACAAATAAGCATCCGACCTAACCTAACCTAGGATATTTTTTGCTTGGCGGCAGGCGGATGTTTTGTATCAAATTTTCAGCAACGATGCAGTTTTGAGTGCTGAATACGAATATAACATTTATTTTTTGGAGAAATGAAGAGGTATTAAAAAAACAAAATTTAATGCGCATTAGTTTAGAAGATTATTCTATAAACAATTATGATTATATTCTGCGGGGATGTGCCCCCAGACCCCCAATTGATTGAAACTCAGGATCATTATAGGAGGTCCCCCCGCTGTTCTAAACCCCCCACGAGCAGTCCCTTTGAATTTACTCCAAAACGGTGAAACATATTGGTACACGGCGCCACCCACCGTGAGATGCTCGATTCCTACTTGTGTGAATTTATGTGGCGAAAACGCAATAGAAATGAAAATTTGTTTAAAATAATATTATGGGATATTTATATATAAATACAAATGAATGTTTGAAAAAATAATAAAGGGAGTGAACAATATTATTGAGAAATCATATGGCAGTTTAAGTGCGTTTCATTTCCATTTCGTTTTTTTTTCAAAATGTATCGGACAAACCAAAATTTACGGTTTGAAATTTCTTTTTTTTAGATACTTCCTTTCATTTCTCCAAAAAATAAATGTTATATTCGTATTCAGCACTCAAAAGTGAATTATTGTCGAAAATTTGGTACAAAATATCCACCTGCCACCAAACAGAAAAGACCCCTAACCTAACCTAACTCAACCAATATTTTCTTACCAAACTCAATCCTAAGTAATGACCCAAACAATCTCAATCCTAGATAATGACCCTTAACATAGGAGGAAGATAGCTGTCTACGATTCATCGTATATATATATATATATATATATATATATATATATATATATATATATATATATATATATATATATATATATATATATATTTAAATATATATATATATATATATATATATATATATATATATATATATATATATATAAATATATAAATATACATATATATATATATATATATATATATATATATATATATTTAAATATATATATATATATATATATATA